>JAHZNG010001968.1:0-10329 GCA_027744375.1 Orchesellides sinensis | reverse complement strand
ACAAGGGTGCGCTTCCATTACCAATAGGTCCTGAATCCTTCATCTCCTCATCTCCATTTTCTTTCTCAACTGCAAAATATTCATCATATTCACACATGCAATTTAGTAAAATATTGGTGAAAGCACATATCTTCATCTACAAAAAATATATTACGACGACCATGCGAGTCACTGTAGGAAAAAGCAAGAATAATGGCACAATAATAAAAGCATAATCCAAAAAAATCCTTCATCTTCCATTAAACTTCTCCTTTTTATGACTCATCCAGCAGCCGAAAGCGTTGACCGTGTTTAGCACAAGTACAATTTAGATTTTTTCTTTTTTCATTTCCTGAATTTATATCGTAGATCATAAATACGACACGTGGTTAATGTACGTAATATTATGTGAGCTTTTCTGTTTTTGTCATGCTCATATGAACAAAGGAGAACACCAGAGTGAAATACAATGGCCAGACCACAACAATGACTATGTTCATATATACATGTCTGCATGACATTTCTCCTCAGTCGCCTCTTTGCATTCTATTCATACAACACGGCTACGAGTTTTTCTTCATGTGTTTAATACCTTTAGCGAGAGGTTACTCTATAGAAAGCAACATAATTTTCTCTTTTCTTTTTAGTCATAAAATATAGAGATGTTCTAATGAACAACTGCCCATAAGCATGTTCACGCTACTAAGCTATACTACCCTTTCTCATATTTTTATGGCCCATAAAACATTAGCACTTTCGGTAAAAAGAGATGAAAGTAAAATTGTGCACGCTACATCACGTAAAAAGAGTAAAATATATAATGTCTCGCGTACCCCTTTTTATTATAAGCAACTTTGATAGCATATTCATAAATAAACCATATTATTATACTTTCTACACAGGGATTCTTCAATGACGGTATGGGATAGCATACTGGACGAGCGATACACATTTTATGTAAACATGATATTGAAAATAAGGCCGTTGCCCGTTGCATGATCAAGAACCAAACAACCTTTTAATAAGCGAAATGTAAGTAAGAGAAAGAACAGAGAACGAAGTTGCAAACTTTTCACTGAAAAATAATCTTTAATGACTAGTCGTAAAGTCTCCTTGAGGCAGGCATATAAGGAATATATGTTCATATATACAAATCTATTTCCCATACACACATTATCTCGTAGTAGGTAATAGCTTTTCTCCAGCTTTGAAATTCTTTTGTTGTTCAGTCATCAAAACAAAGCTGGAGAAACGAAAATGCGATGGTCATAAAATGTGAATATATGAAAGTGAGAGGTGAGCTGTATGCTAATATATGTACTAACGTGTACCGCTGTGCGAAAGCTTGAGAAATGAGTGCAAAATCCAAATTGCTTGTGGTCGTAAACAAAGCTGGATTCCGTGCTTTCAAAGAGAGAAGACTTGTTTTAATTGTTTACGACAAATGTATACGTGTATATATAAGGCACTCACGTTCTGTTAGATAAGCTTGCTTTCTCTTCAGCTGTCGATGTCGGCACCACAGCATGAGGCCAATGACTAGGAGCATGTAGCCAGCTGCAACGCTCAGGGTGATTGAAACCGTCCTCGTCATCACAGCATCGTCAAGGGATTCTGAGTAGTATTGGTCGTTAGCTATGGGATTGTAAAGATACAAAAGTAGGCTTGGTTATGATGATGGTTATCATTGTTTAAAGCTATCATAACGATCTTTTTATGAGAACATGTAAAAAAATAATATAAAAAGGTTCAATGGAGAGATTGAAAGATGTGGTGATTAAAACGTGCCGTTTCAATCCGTTTTATGCGATAGAAAAATATCAAGCTGAAACCTATGCGTTTTATAAACCATGTACTGCATCTTATAACTCGTTTTAGCACTTACTCAGCATCAGCATTCACGTAAACAGTCACATTTACGTCAGGTAAAATATCGCGTATAAGGTATTATGTCAAATTTATTAAAGATATTCGCCAGAAAATTTCTACGACAGCAATCATTTGAATCAAATACAAGAATTTAAAAATATTGAATTAACTTTTTAACACAAATAACATGATTGGAACTTGTTTAGAATTTACTTTCGATTAAACTTGAATACGAATAATAATAATAATAATTCTGTTTTGAAAGTATAAGTTGTCGTTTCATTATGTATTAACGTTTGACTATTTGTCCAAAACCCCTATATGGAAGATTTTTAAGTAGGTTTAAAAGCATACGGTGCATAATTCATTTGCTGCCTCAGCGAGTCATAAAAGATTGAGAGCGAGAATGGGAGATTTTTGTGAAAGCTTACATTTGACGATGAGACGCACTTCTTCTCGGATAAAACCCCCGCTGTTCCCTGCAGTACACCCGTAACGACCGTCGTCTTCTTTTATGACTTCGGTAACGAGTAATGAACCATTTTCCAGCACACGGAATCTATTCAACAATAGAATTGCAAATAAAACTTTGTGAATTTCCTGAATTGCATATGTACATACATAGACCCTCATTGAATATTAAACGAGAATCGAATACCTATATACTTATTTAGATAGATAGGTAGAAGATAAAAGCTTATCTAGTCTAGCAAAACTAGCTGGCTCATAATGTATAAGAAATGTAGCGATAAAGATTCTCTTAAGTTTCAATTGAGGAAAATCAAATTTTCATCATTTAAACGATTTTATTGCCTCTACAAAGATTTTTATTGGCCCAACAATCCATACGTATTTTCCACATTATTCTCAGGTGACTAAAAGTAAATTGCTACGTAGAAAATATTAAAAAAGAAAATCAAACTTTTACTTTGAAATGCTTACTTTACTTGCATTTGCATTCCATTCACTTATGTAACCGGCACATTTCAATTAAGCATAATATTGTACCCTATAAAACAACATAATTGTATACCGATCCTGTAAACCAGTACTAATTTGACAGGAAACTAATCAATATAGATTACCTGCCGCGATCGAATCCATTCATTATGTTATTCTTGTCCCATTGTATTGTTGGCATTGGGTCACCATATGCTTTGCAGTCAATAATCACTGTCTTTCCTTCCAGGACTTCGGTCGGGTTCTTTGGAATCACCGAGAACTTCGGAGTTACTAAGAAAGTAAGAGAAATAGGTAAAGTCCTAGATGCATACAAAACTAGTCCAAGCACATTCTTATAATATTTAACCATATTTTCTGTTTTAATGCACATACGATTCCATTTGGAATACTTTTGTATGCATTTTATCTCTCACTCAGACTTACTTAACGCCCAGTGAATGGTAATACAAAAGTGAAGGGGGAAATATCGAGTTCAGAATGAAAGCAATAAATCATTTGCGCTTTCACTTACGCTATGTGAAAATCAGAACAGATTTTGCCTGGAAATCATCAACTTGAGCTCCTCAATTAACACCCAGTAAACTATGATTTTGCTCTCGTTCTTTTTATGAATGATATGNAATCATCAACTTGAGCTCCTCAATTAACACCCAGTAAACTATGATTTTGCTCTCGTTCTTTTTATGAATGATATGTTTGCTTAACTGTATTGAATACCGAAAACCATGTATACTAGTGTTATATATTCTAGGAGTAGTATGCAAAATGCAAATAGACTAACATGTTCATATTGCGTTTATGCGCATTATTTACCACGTAGAAGTACGATATCTCACTTATTTTAGAAAGGCGCACATGTTTACACCTTGAAAGAGAAAGGGTGGCGACAAGAGAGCAAGGAACTACTAATCGTGAGCAACATATTACATCACTCTCTGATATTACATAATATATATACATAAAATCCTTTTCTCACATTTCATTAAGAATGATTTGTAAGTTGATTAAAATTTCGCTCTTTCTCTCCCACTTTCCCTGACTTGCATCATATCTCGGAAAGATCTACAATGTGAAACACGCACACGCTTTCTCCACAATCTCTGCTGCTACTTTCACTTTCATTACGCACACACTTTCTCCACAATCTCTGCTGCTACTTTCACTTTCATTTGTGCGAATTAGCTCCAAGGCTGAGAAATATTAGTGTTGCAGTAGTTTACCATAAACTTTCCCAGCACTTGCAGCCAGTCCCATCATCATCATCAAGAAAGATGAAAATAGTCTTTGCCTGTTTGGAGAATAACTACTAAGTCACAAGAGCAAATTGCATGGGGCTTTGCTATTAGTAGTGTAAGCTAGAATTATTAAGTGAACAGAGACAGCAGGCCCTCCTCTCCAAAGAATCCACTGTGTGAAACTGTTTACACGTGTTCCTAAGCATGGCATGGAATTTTATATCTGAATGCAAGAGAGAGAAAGCATAGTCGTTGTTCAACACAAGTCTTCATCTAAACTAGTAGATTTAATTTAATAGGAATATGGTTTCCAGCATGCACGTTCTCATCATCTCAACGGACTGGAAGAATCTAGTCATGGTTGCAGTTTTGTAATGTCACGCTTCTTGATGGTATTACCATATTGGTTACACAGTTTGTATAAGACTACATGGTAATAAGAATGAATATTGGATGGTGAAACATGCAAACAAAACAGAATATATGTAATCAACACAGAATGAGCATAATTACAGCTACAACACAAAGACTCACCACCAACGTCAACATAAATTGTTGTGTTAATCAGGCCCTCTGAGTTTGTCGCTACGCAAGTATACCGTCCCTTGTCGGAGTGCTTCACAGTATGAAAGTGTAATGTTCCGTTGACTTCCTTGATGTGTGATGGCCACTCGAAGATAGATTGCCCTTCCTGATTACGATGATAAAAGGGGAAAGCAAACAGGAAAAAGTGTATAAGTTTTACAATGCTCTCAGTGAGAAAGTTTATATCATTGTATATACAAAATATGGAGAAAGTCTTCATTCTTCATTACCATTTTCTGCTAGAGTAATTTATGTTGCTTTGTGTTTATTGTGGTACGCTAAAGCAGAGAAAATAGTATAAAAAGCATACCTTAACCCAGCGAATTTTCAAGGGCGAAACTCCATGAGCTTTGCAATGAATTTTGGATGTTGATCCCAGCTCTAACTTACGGTCAACTGGTTTTGGCGTAAATTTGAGTGTTTCTGTCCAATAAATAGAGAAAAATACATTACTATTCTTTGTATATTATATATACTATTGTGCGTTTCATTTGTAAAGAAATCCTAAATGTTTACGTGTATTTGTACAGTGAGAACTTGTACGTAAGCAATAAAATCCAAAAGGTTAGCTAGACATTTTCATTACTTTCGTTGTTCCTACATTTCTCTTTCCCTTGACGGATTTCATTTTTATCACTTGGTCTGTCTACAACAATCTTGCTGGCTCATCATTTCATCGTCTGATTTTCCAACGTTTGTCTTTTTGTTTGTTCATTGTGGCGTTTCAGATGTAAACGCTTAGTTTTAGTTTGCTGGCTTTCTGAATGAAGCCACAAAACAGCCAGAATTAAACCGTAGATTTGCGTGGAGTACAAAAATGCGTTGGATATACATAATGTTACATGAGTGAGACCTACATTTTATACATGGGTTGAGTAATTCTGTGTGTTATGCTATTGTGGTGCGTGTGCCTTTGGTAATTAGAGCTAAATTACACAGAAATAAATTCAAAATTAAATACAAGGAAGTTATTCTGCAGTTTTTTAAAGTTATAATAACAAACTAAAGGATGGAATATGTATAACGGATTATGACACACTCGTGCAGTTTGAAGTAAAAATATATACAGGGAATATGCTGTATATCAATACCAACATTTTCTATAAAATATACATAGGTACACACATACATCTGTTTAGTTCTAACTTTTTTACAAGATTCTAGTGAACTTAATACGCGAGGAAAAACTGACAGGGTAAGAAACTGCCTTCGTGGAGATATTCTGCTGAAGAATACGATTCCCTAATCACGTACAAGATAACTTATTATTCCTTGTCTTACGTATTTTCTTCTTAAGTTAAGGCCATGGCTTGTATCACATATAGTCCTGAAGAGAATAAAAGTATGATTTTGGAAAGAAAACTGGTGGGTGAGAACTTTGGCTTTGGAACGACTCGTTCTTCTGTGTTTGGAAAGCTGGCAAGGCGTCTTTGGTTAATGTACAGTATGTAATATACGCTATGCAATGTCCAGGAACTCAACCTTTATATTTTTATAGGTACTTTTTGGTAAGTAAAACCGTATCCAGGGATGGATCATCAATATTATTCTGGTCACAACACAACAGCATAACTGACCAACAGAAGAAGACAGCTACAACGCGACCAGAAAAAGAAGACAAATGACAAAACAGAAGCTTTTCCTCCTATCTTTTACAACAGCCAACATAATTTATTAGATTTTGTTTTGTGATTTCTTGATTTCAGCTTTTACTGTTACTGCTGTTGCTCTTTTTTATACCGAAGATCATGTGAACTTTGTCACTTTCTATTCCTGCTGCGTTCTGTATAGACTTTGGTTACGAACGAACGAACCCTTTGGATATAAAAAACAACAGAGTAAAATCATGATGTAATTGTAAGTATAGAGACCCAGAGACAAAACAGAAAATTGAGAACACAAATTACAATCTGTTTTTATTTCCGAGATAATTTATGAGAGAAAGTAAAGGAAATGAAAAGTTGAAATAGCTGTCTGTAAACGAGGAAAGCAAACATGTGCTTATCTTTCCAAGCAAAATTATCTATAAATCCTTTAGCCAGGAAGTATTTTTACATTGTTTCATCCCTGATCAGTAGTTTTATAGGAGCATGCATGTCGTCCACGAATTGTTTCTTGTCTTCTACACTTTTCCCAACTTTCTCCCACGAGCCCATCCGTCAATTTAAAGACATAATGAACACATAGATTGGTTGTTCGCTTAATATTACTGGATTCTATTTGTGGACCAAAATTATGACAAGTGGCCACAACCACGTAAACGTGAAACATAATATTAATTGAAACTTCAGTTCATGGCATGCCAAAATTGAACTTTTAGGATTTAGCTTGTAATGTGAGGTTCCGAAACCACGCTTCTTAACTGTGTGTATCGCAGAATTGTTGTCAAAAGCGTTATATACATACACAGATAACTTGCATTCGTTGCATTTACAACTTTACAAGACTAAATAAAATCTATGATTTCTACCAACTCGCTTTAAGCATACCTGTCACGAATAGCTGAGCTTGCCGAGACTCAACAGTCATGTAGCCTGGAGTCATTATCTCGCACGTATAATCCCCAACATCTGTCAGCTCCACGGGTTCAATTTTTAATGTTCCGTTCTCTGGGAAAGAGACAAATCTCGTGAAAGGTTTCTGCTGATCAGCATTACCCACACCAATACCATTGCCTCCACTTCCAAGAATACTCCCATCCACCATGCCACTAACTACAGGGTATAATATAGGTCCGTCTGCTTGGTTATCTTGGGTCAAGAAGGTATGAGTCTGGATCGGGGCTTTGTTGCGTAACCATCGGATCTGGCTCACTGGATATGATGGACCTCGGAACTGGCAGATGAAATAAGCAGCTTCCCCCTCTTTCACCACGGTGCTCGACGGGTGGCCCAAAATTGTGGGTGGAGCTGTGTGCGTTATTCCAAATAATTTATTTTTATTATCATCTTTTTGACTCTTTTATCTCAGCCAAGGGAATAAATATATGTTTATTGAGAAAGCCAATGCACATGGGATCTACAGGGAGAAAGAACAAGAGAAAAATGGAAAGAACACATGTGTGTTGGTGCATTCTGAATTGTCACAGTAAGCCTTACTTGCATCAATGCAGCTTATAGTTATCCATATCCATTCAAACTTTCCATTACGTTTATCTTTTACTATCGCATCGCATGACGCATCAAACCAACACAATCACTGTCGTGATCATTGCGTGGTCATTTACCAAATGTACACAGTAGTTACCTACGTACGTCTATATATTCAGATACATTGTGTACATGTGCATTATGCAAAAGATCTCATCATATTTGAAAGATAAGGGGAACGATTCAGTTTGCTTAAGCTTAACCAAACAAGTGGTGCTTTTGGTGTTTAAGCACTTCACCAACTATTGTCCTTTTCAAGTGTACATATAAACATGGAGGGGTCGGGGTCTGGTCTGTGTTAGCCAAAATTAAGGAAATGATGTGCGTCTGTTTATAAAACTTGTTCTGTAAAAGGAAAGGGTAGACAGGAGTTAGTTGGGATGTAAGCTAGCAGAGTATTATATTTGCTGGAATATATTTTGAAGCAGATTCATCTCTGTGCTATCTTTTCCATACATACGCTCGTGTATACAGCTTTCCCATTGTATTTCTTCTATTATTGGCGTGAATGAGAAAAGCCAATCTCGGCTATGTGTACAATACTAATCACGTATGCATGTTTGGAAGAGTGAAAATGTGTAGAGAGCAGAGAACATGACCTAAGAAGCAGGGTTGTGTTAAAAGGGAAACAGGAAAATGTGAAATTCTGGTACAACAACAGGGTTGTTCTGATCTTGTTTTCTGTTGTTAGCTCAAAACTTAACCTGCTTGTAAGAAAAGGGAATATCTGCACACCCGGTTTTTTCTGAAAGGGGAAGATATCCTTAATAGTAATAGGTTAGACCATGATGTTTAATGAAATTACCGAGAAAAGGGGCGAAAAAATCTTTTTGGACGAGGGTTGCATGAAACACAAGCGGAATGTGTTTTCTTTCGTGGGGAATGTCATCATGCAAGACTGTGTATGGCATTGAAGATATGTGTTTTATTGTATAATATGTATGTGCATTAACAATAAAATCTTTATGAAAAGCTTTGCAGAGTGAAGAAAGCAACCAAGAACGAAATGAAATGATAGGGCTGAATGAGTGGAAACGGAAAGTAGTGCGTGTTGGTTGCAAGGTGCTGACTTACTACGCGTCCTCTTTTAAAGAGTCACCCATTATTTTCACTTTGCTTTCTCCCTTTGTTTTCCCCCTGCTGAAATGTTAACTATTTACTCGGAAAAATCCTGCTTTTATATATTATCATATGTAATAAGTGATTGCAAGGAATACACAAATGTTTCCAGTTAGAACCTCTAAAGGATAGTGTTAAAATGCATTGCATTTTCTACATTTACCCAATGAAAGCATCCGCATCCTAACATTTTCAGCATTTTCGTGTCTATTTTCCTGTTTAAGAGTTACCTACACAGGAAACAAGAAAAAACTGAGTAATATGCATGCAATTGAATCATTTTTGTCTACGTGTTTATGATCTACAACTGGGTTACTATTTTAATATGTATACCCTTGCACAATAATAATAATCACAGCCAAACCATTAAGGAACCTTTGTTCCGCATTTGTCATACTAAGTACTAGTAACATTCTTGCTCTGTATAGCGTTTTAATTTTCTTACGTGTTTCCAAAAACAAAACAAATTCCTTTTTGAAAAGCAATACAATACGGTATTTTATTAACGTCCATGTACTTTTATGACACCAGGGCTTTCACCCATTTTATATTCTTTCTTATTTCTTTTAATAAAAGTAACTTTACAATTCTATATGTTTTTCCTTTTAAACAAATGGTAATGGTAATGATCATCACAGTACTACATTGAAAGACCACGTCGTAGTTGTAAAATCGGAATTTTTATTTCTAATCGCAAAATAAAATAGAATGCACATACAACCATATTCCATACAAATATGTTGCAATACGTTTTAAAGTACCCTCATAATGTAATGGACGCAAAAGATAATAAAAAATAGGAAAATAGTATCATTTGTGTTAATGCTCTATATCGGAAATCATTTCGATCCCTACATCCCATGTCACGTGTGTTGAAAATGTAGTTTCTTAGCTCTCTCTTAGTTTCTTTCTTAGCAGTAAATGTCCATTAAAGCTTTGGGAAAAGTTGCAAGGAGACGTGATCAATAAATTGGAAGACAGGATGCAAAATGTACGCCTGTTTAAAAAATCTTTCGAGTCATAATAAAACAGCTTTAACTTGTGCTTTAATAAGCACTTAAGGGAATCATATACAATTTGCATTTTTAGAGGGAATGTATAAAAATAATAAGAAAGATATGCGCATTGCGTATCTATAGCTCATTAACAAGCTATGTAAGCGAATCAAATTTATTTTTTGTTTCGTTTTAAATGCTTGCATAAGGCTACAGTTATTGCTGTTGGCTTTGACTGTACCCACAATGACATGGCAAGAAAATGAATGTAGTACATAAGTTGATAAAATAATGGATAAAATCTTTTATGTAACATAAAATAACGTATCTGTGGCTTTCAAGTGTAAGCATAGCATAATAAACCAAAAGAAAAAAACGGATTTTCACTTACTTGTAACAACAACAAGTTGAAAACTTGTTCGAGTGGTTCCTTCT
>JAHZNG010001967.1:0-11970 GCA_027744375.1 Orchesellides sinensis | reverse complement strand
TCTATGAGAGGAATGTACAAACAAGCCATTTCCTACTTCCCCTTGCATCCTTCTACTATTCGCTTGTTGCATTTTTAAAACTTCACAAAAATTATTATTGGAGCATAAAAAAGCTGGGGGGTTAGATGTTATTCCTATCAATCCATCTAGCTTTAATCATATAATCGTGTTTCTTAATGGTGATGGTGATACTATGCTTGATACGGTAATATATACAAATGAGAAATAGCAAAAGCCTCTCGAACTTGTCGAAATATTAAAATCACGTACAAAATATTCTATGCAAGTCCTCCAGACCAATTATTATATACTTTTTATTAAAAATGAAACTAAATTTTTCATCGTAGCTTAACTGTGAAGTAAAAGTAGATTGTAAAAAGCGATGAAAAACTTTTTGCTTCTAGTAATAAAAGGTTTCTTGCTGTCGATAGCAATTTATAAATTTCAAACGTTATTACGCAAACGAGCTTCTCGTTATCTCATTAAAGTTCCAACATGAACAGGTGATGTTGCCGGTACAAAAATGGTGTTAAAAGTTATCATTAGTGGTAGGTGTTATTATATTAAAGTTTATACAATTTATACCTAATATAACCTAAGTATCAAATATACATACATATAGCAGTTCAACCATTATCACATTCTTTGATTGTTTGCAATGTATTTAAACTTCCTCCAAATAAAGAAATACGACTATAAAATTTTAATTTAAACGATTTTTATTATTCCAAGCACTAACTAGCTAGTTTGCTATAAAAAACGGGAGCGGACATGGAAATGGCTATGTCTGCCTATAATATCAGTTCGTAAAGATTATAATTAATATTCTATCGTCTACTATGTATACCTGCATACTTATTTTTTCCCAAAACTTTACATTACTTTTCTGTTCCGCTGTAAAGCAACACATGTCCGGAGAAGTTTTTTAATTCCTTGAAATCACAGCGTTTGTAATATTATATTAGAGAGAGAGGGAAAGAAGGAGTTTGACTACTTTTCACTTTTCCTCTTCCATATGCACACATGATGTGACTGACTTATACAGAGAAAACTTAGTAGTTAAGTAGCACAAAACTGTGCTGGAAAAAGTTTTTCTTTTTTTTTTTACAGTAAAGCACAATCTGTGTATGTAATTCACAACATTTCGCACAAAAAAATTCTTTCCGCGTGTTCGAAAAAAAAGTTGGCCTTTTATAGTTCACATATGGAGAATTGAAGAAAAATGAGATGGATACTTAACTCCCTTGAGCAAAAAAAATATGTTTCGTTCACTCATAGTCAAAAAATTCTGATAAATTATGGTACTTTAGGAAAATCTACAAAACGGTAATTCACACATGATGTGACTGACTTATACAGAGAAAACTTAGTAGTTAAGTAGCACAAAACTGTGCTGGAAAAAGTTTTTCTTTTTTTTACAGTAAAGCACAATCTGTGTATGTAATTCACAACATTTCGCACAAAAAAATTCTTTCCGCGTGTTCGAAAAAAAAGTTGGCTTTATTATAGTTCACATATGGAGAATTGAAGAAAAATGAGATGGATACTTAACTACGTATTAAAATCATGCAACCAGTGGGGCGGATTTACGTTTGCTTGAGCAGAATGGGAAAAATCGTTAACAATTGGGATATACATAAGATATACATCATACAAAAAACCTACTGGCCTATAATCAGCATTTAATTATGGATGGATGAAGGATGGAAAATATATAGGTTCTTCCACATTACCGACGATGTGATGTTCCATATAGACTGTCTGGAAAGAATCAAACTAGAATGTTCCGAGCGTTTTTAAAATATTACGAGGCCTTCCTGGTTATAACAATACTTTCTTGGAATAAAAGAACTCTTGCAAAAAAAACTGAAAAACTTGTGCACTATTACGTTATACGTTTAAAAGGAAAATAAGTAGCGAGATTATTTTTGAAAACGCTGCTACTCCTTTTATATCACAAGCAGTCCTGTAGAAATCCACATTACAGTAAACACTTACACTGTGTATAATGTCTAAGTGCAAGTATGCCTGTTCCAAACTTTCTTTTCTTGTTTCAGTGAGGCGTATGAAATTAAGGATAAGTAATATGAATGAGAAAGAGCTATATGCATACTTGCATAACACGCTGAACTTGGAGTATATGCACAGTGAAGCAAGTGAACTGTGTATGATTTGTCTGGAGGAACTACTATGGTATAAAAATATATATAAGTTTGTAATATATGTACACATATTCGATTTTTAAGGCATGGCAGACATTTCTTGCTGTTGGGTTATACAGTTTAAAGCAAGGTTTTAAAATGTGGAATGCGAAATAGACCCGACTTTTATTCTATAACTTTTGAGTGTGTTGGTACTTTCTGTTTTATGCTGTCACTAAAAAATGTAAGACGGCAGGGCAAGTCAATTCCCTCACATAACTCGTTGCAGCATTCATTTATAATGAGTAGTTATACTTAGATACATTAAGCATACAAAATGTTATTGTATTGCTTTTTTCAGACTTTAACTTTAAACCTTTTCACAAAATGAATATAATATGTGTATTAAAATGGAAGTTTCAGTTTCATAAGCAATTTTACATAATGCCTTTACTACATACTTGAGAAGAAATTAGAGCTGGAGTGAATGATACAGTGGAATTGTTGTCAACCATTGAAGCGAGGACAAGTGTATAGTATTGCATCATCATCATCAAGGCATCTCATTAAAATGGATGAGAGGTTAAAATTAAGGTCTACTTCTTAACATTCTTATTTTTCTGCTTGATACTCCAGAAATCAGTTAACACATGACTTCTCAAAAGCTTTCATTGAATGAAGGTATCAAGTGAGCATATACACAACATGGTAAGGGGAAGATACCTGTCATCCAAGAGGATTATTTAGAAAATAAAGAAAAAAATCCTTTACTTCTGACTATGAAAAATTGCTTTGCAATCTGAAATGTGTTAAAAATCTACAGCCACACATTCTAGACAAAAACACTAAGCACTGCTTTCTCAAACCAAACGAGTAGGTATCGTGACTACCAAATTACTTGACGTATGTCATTATCAACCAAAAACCATAAATTGCTCACATGAAAATACATTGCACATTATAAAGGCAGACAAAATTATATTGATTTTTCTTGGAAAGTACTAGTCTACAAATTCAAGTAATGAAATTGTATGCCTAGCCAGGCTGCAGCAGCCGTCCGAAAAATTGCGAAGCCCTACCATCAAATCAACGTCCTCTGTCTATTACCGTTTTGTAGATTTTCCTAAAGTACCATAATTTATCAGAATTTTTTGACTATGAGTGAACGAAACATATTTTTTTGTTCAAGGGAGTAAATTGATTTTCATAAAAAAGTAGGTAGGTAGCTAGTATTGTGAAGGTTGTACAAATTACATATGCTATGGACGCAAAATTTGTTGTCATTATTACAAATATTGACATCAGAATACAACTTTTAAGAAAATAAACAATTTTTAATCATAAAAATTCATGTTGCAAACCTGCTAACAAAGTTTATTGCGCATTGTTACTTGAATAATAAAAGGAGTCGTATGCATTCTTCAATGATGTAACATAATATTATTATTTCAGGGCGGTTAGTATTGAATGGCATACATATGTACACAATTCTTTACTCACTGCAAACTACGTAGTAAATCTAGCATGAGTAAATATATGATGACGAAGATTTAAAATTATTTGGAAGTTGAAAAGTTCACATCAATTTACAAATGTTTTTTATGTTATCATATATTCTGATCATCAGAAAATGATCGTAATAAATATGGACAAAAAAACTAGCAGTTCGGTAGGTAACCTGCAGTGATTTTCGGCAATAAAATGTGAGCATTTATTGTTTTTTCGTGTTGTAAATCTCAATGGGTTTTCTTATATATTAATGAACTTGCTACATACACAAACAAATTCATTTTATAAAAAATTAGGTAAACAACATTTGTAAAAATTCTTAACGCATCCAGCATTTCATTGCTGGTCAATCTTGCAAAAGACTGTTTCGTACACAAACAAAATAAAGCAAATATCTATTTGTTAACTTTGTGTAATGGATAAAAAGCTACATTGAATTTAAAACGCTTCTTTCATGCTGATTCTTTATAAACCAAATTGTAAAAGTTAACATTGCAAAGTGTCGGGTGGGACAAGTCTTTGAAAAGCAAGTGATTGGGGTTAAAAGGTGACTCGTTTTGTTTTCAAAAATTTAAAGACCGTTTGGATAATGACCACACTGCCTTCCTCCTCCTGAATCATTTACTGACAAAGAAGGGAGCACATTGTGTTGGCACATCACTGTAAAACTTTTTTTATTCATGTCCATAAACTCATTGTATACAACAGAGATAATGCCATTCTTACATAGCATTTATTAACGTTATGTAAGTATATTCTCTTTTATATGAAAATTTTCATGTACAGTGGACTGGATGACTGGACTGGACACGCATGATTTGAGTTCCATAAAATGTTCGAACAATGAACAAGGTGTGCGCTTGAATGCGCTCAATTACAATATAAAGCTAGTTTGACTTTAAGCCGGACAAGATGCAAATTCCGAATAAAAATTGCGTACGTTTTTTCATCTCCACTACTTTAAATGCCGACACAAGCTGTTTTATGAATGTGTAAAAAGCGTCAAGAGTCCAGGGACAAAATAAAGTTTCATTGCCGAAGAACATAGTTGCTTTCTTTTAACATCAAATATAAAAAAGTACGCTCCTATATATGCGTTCGTTCACGCTTCCACTTGATGAGATATCATCCAAAAGGATAGATAATTTACTTTACTTAGGTTAGCGTAAAAAAGCTCCGAAGAGGAAGAGACGAAAGAATGAGCGAAGCTGCGGATGGATGCTACTTTGCATACAACGTTTATTCCATTTCTGAAATATCGGTGTATACCTATATTGTTGTTTCTTCCTACGTAACCAACTACCTGTAACGTAATATAATAAATGTTGCTCAATATCCTGGAGAATAGAACGAAGTAGTAGATAGCTAGTTTTTTTGTGTACTCGCTCAAAGCAAGAGTTAACTTGGTTGCCTCACTGGCGAACACGATTTCCAGATGTTTATATTACTTATGTGCTTACTTTATAATGGTAGAAGTGGAAGGAGGTAGTAATAGTCGCATTTTTGGAGTGACTTTTCAGTGTAATATAGTTAATAATATGAGCTCGTTATTCGTTATCCAAAGTAGTTACCCTGAGATTTTTAATGATATATCTCATTTGCATGGAACCGTTTATTACGGCACGTAATATTTGAGAATAACATGAATGAGCCAATTTGTGAGGAAGTTTTTCCTTTTGGACGAGTGTATTTTTCTCTCCCTCTTTAAACTTTTCCGTACTTGAAGTAATGTTAGCTTTGCTTGTTATCTTCTTCCAGAGCCTCTCTGAAATAGTTGATGTGCACAATAATAATGAGTTAAGTAACAATAAACTGAAAAATATTTCGTGTGAAGCGTATAACTAATAATAATGTATTGCTAAGTTGTTGATGTCTTCATTTTGCCTTGTGATA
Source organism: Orchesellides sinensis (assembly GCA_027744375.1). Classification (NCBI taxonomy): domain Eukaryota; kingdom Metazoa; phylum Arthropoda; class Collembola; order Entomobryomorpha; family Orchesellidae; genus Orchesellides; species Orchesellides sinensis. The sequence goes on along the minus strand of JAHZNG010001967.1, from coordinate 6,427 downwards.
AAGGATCGAGATGGAAATATTGGAAACAGATTACAACATAAAATGGGATGTTTTTTTAAATGGACGGATGAACACTTTTCAGTAATTGCAAAACAAGCGACTTAAGTAAATGACATAGTGAATTGTCCTTAAAAAATATCACTGCCGGTTTGTCAAGATTTTAAATTTGAAATAAGTTTGCAAATCTGCAAGGATGTATAATGGAAGGACATTTTATTAGGTGTTGTGAAACTATAATTAATTAGAGGATAAAAATACATTTGTATAATCAAACTAGCTGAAATTCTTACGAAGCGCTAATAAAGCAATGCTTCATCGTTCCGATGAAAACATGTTCAGTCGGCACAACATCGTACAAATGCCAAGTTTAGGTTTATAATCTTCTGACTAGTGGGCTAACCCGATTCATTAATCATCCACATTGAAAACTGCAAAAATCCTGTAAAATCTTCAGACAATTTTTTTGTGTCATATATATTTCGCCTTCAGGACACAGTTTTATCAAAGGTTGCAAAAACGAATGAAACTTTTATACAATTTTCATTTTTCATACAAAGCAAAGGATATTGAACTCACAAGTTGCACAGGAGGGAAGGAGGGGAGACGGCTAATGTTCTTTCGTCATATATAACTCTTGCAAAATCGCAAATGCACACATACGTTCTGCATGCTTCTTTTAATGGCTTAATCTCCCCAATTTAAAGAAAAATCTAGCAGGAAATACTACTACATGTTCATATGCAATCAAGAACTTATTGGAATCTACCATTTTTAGGCAAGAGCACGTTAACTTATTCAAACACTAATGAAAATTGATACATGGACTCTGAAATAAAAAGTGCAAATGTCAAGTACCCGCCTGTAGCTTGCAGAAGATGAAAAAAAATCTGCAGATTTTTGTTTTAAAACTAAGGCTAATGAGAGCCAGATGACTTTTGCAGTTGTAGCATGCGTATTGATCGGTTTAGTAATGCGAAAGAAAAACGTGAAATTCTTGCTTTTACTTTTTGCTTCATGAATCTTACTTTTTCTTCTAAACTACCATATTTTAAAGAGTTTGATTGGTCTCGCGTAATAACCTTTACAGCAGGATCTCTTTTTCACATCAACCCATGCACGAGAACACGTAAAAGGCTGCCATTTTGGATACTTTATAAACTGGAAAGACAAATACCTATATAAACAGAATTACGTAGCATGCAAAGACATTAATATGTACATTTTTACATAAACAAAATACATACATACACATTATTCTCCGACTGTTGCGTGTCATTATATTGCAATCCAAACATGGAATCATGGAATTTTGTATATAGAGAAAAATTTTGCGGTCATTTTGTGTCTTTTCAATGAAACTATACCTACTCAACATTATTTTTTCTCATAATCCTTCCAATCTTGTGTGCCAAGTTCCACATTATTATTTTTCTGTAAAAACTGGTAAATCCACAACCAGTTTTCCATCGAGTTTTTTATGTCGCCACACACGTACTTACAAGTATTAAACGTTGTGCACCTTTGTCCTTTGAGCAAGTTCTCTTTTTGGTTTTCTGGATAACGAAATACACATTTCAGACAACTAAAAGAAGAATTACTTACGGTATCGTATATAATATTCTAATATGCGAATTATAAAGGTTATCATATAATTATGCACACCAAACACTAACAACCGCGTACATATTCGCACATTTGATTTAATGTTGAGAAAAACCAGACTGTATTATTTTCTGCCATTGTTTCAAGGCTAAAATGATGGGCTCATTGATGAATATTAATGAGAACCTTAAATTGAATGTTTGCCGATTTTTTTTAACGTAACGCCATGTGCACAACTCTTTCCGCAAAGTTTTGTATCTGGTTTTTGCTTCCATATCTTATCAGCTATCAAAAATGGAAAATATTTAGACTTGTTGGTTACATATTCTAGACAGTCTGTACAATGATATACATACTCATAGATCATATAATGCATTTCCTAGAAGTTTCTGCATACTAGAATGACATGAAACCATGTTTGGATGTAAAACTGCCAGTATTTTTTTTGACACGATGTAAACGAAAACATACGACCGCTACTGCATACATCAACATCTGTCCACGAAATCTGGGATGCTGTGATAATATTTGTCGGACAATAGTGAAAGGAATCTGATAGCTAATTTTTCTTTAATGTTGTGACTCTGTCGGAAAAATATGCAGGATAACCCTTTAAAATTTCCTTGGCCTTACCTGTTTGATAACAACAAAGTTCATAAGATTGAATGATAAAGCTCTTGTGTTGTGTTATGATGAATTACGCACATGAAAATGGAGAGTCGTCAGTTTAATTTATTAATCATCTCCATTTATCCTTGATGGTGAAAAATCGTGACTTTAGATGATGTTTAGCTATCACTTCAACATACACCCACTGGAGGATATCGCACAAAATCCTGTTTGGATGTTATGTAGGTTTGAGTGTTACACGATAATACATTAAAATTCAGGATTTAACTATTTATGAATTTGATTACTTTCTTACAAAACAGCAATGTGGTTTTTGCAAAGTGGCTTTATTAGATTTAGTATGCTTGCATTACATACCGCCTTATATGTAAGTAACATAAAGCCATTTAATTTGCTTTCTATAATACATTTTTTCATTTACTACAATATATTTCTGCAGAATGGGATTTTTAGGTATCTGTGATTTCCATTAGTAAGCTCCTTTAATTTTAACAGACAGCTTGTCTTAGTCTCGTAATCAAAGTGAAATCAATAGCGTAAGACAGCCTGCATTATGCCACTCCTGGCAACTGAAAATTACCTCTATCGACTTCATCGGCGTCTTTTTTACAGACAGGTTTGTCAGGATTCCGCACATGGAGTACAGCAAGCCAAGATCATGCCACAAAAATAAGAACATGTAGTAAACACAAAAATACTTTTTATCCATTATGAGCTGAGCAACCGTGTCACGCAGTTGGGCAGAGTTAGTGACGTTAATTTTAAAGCTGTTTACAGGTATCCATTGGTATTAGAATGCAGTAATAATAGGTTTGATGGATTTTTAAACAGAGAATGAAATGAATAAACGATTATTAGTTATAGCTTTATAGCTCTCAAAGATGACACCCTAAAATTATATCAAATCCTCTTAAGTTTTCAGCACTGCACTGCCGTCGTATTGCATAATCAACGTATTGACAAAACCATAAATTGCATTATTGTATATACTTGCTTTTAGGTATTCAAGAAATGTCTATGTCTTATTATATTCAAGAATGCATTGGTATGTAAGTATATATTGAAAGGATTTTTTATATTGTTTTTAAGAATGTACATAACTAGTCCTGCTAAACACTTGTGTTCTACAAAAAATACCTAATCGAACCAGGGACCGATATTCACCCGAGGCTTTATGAAAAAGAAAAGTTTAGCTAGCAGCTGCATACCTTTACGACGCTGCACATGCATCCATTACATAAATTTTAATGAGTTAAGCATCTAATGGTGCTGCTGCTGCTATCTTCGCTTATTCTAGATACGTGCTGTGTGATATCTCCTTCCTTATCTTGATTCTAGATCGGACATGAGTGAGTGATGTTTATGTACACCTTCATTTCATTCACCTGAGTTTATTTGGTTTCTCTCGTATATATTATGACTCTTGATGGCACATGGGGATTACAACACGCACTCTTCAAGTTCCGGAAAATGCATTCCAGGGTAATCAGGAAATTGCCCAATTTGTCCAAAAATCATTAAGGACATCCAGAAAGTATTTGGGTAATGTCTTACATGAATTGCTGTCCCATCAATATCCCTAATTTTCATTATGCATACGATATAAAACGTTATGTTGCATTGAGTAAGACTGCACGTTATGTTATATAGTAGTGTAGCATTGTAAGGCAAAGAAAAATGATAAAACTTGCTCATAAAGATCTTTTTATGGTTTCACAAGAGACACTCTGACGACATGTGATGTGTTGGGGTGTAACAAACGCCACACCAGAATGCTTGAACACAACCCAGTAATGGTGCTTGCACTCTCATTCATAACGAATATACCGGGTATATCCGTAGTTTGAAATGAATCTTTTATGGAGAAGGAAAATACTCGTTTTCAGTGTATAAGGCGAAGAAGAACACGGTAATTAAGATTACTGCAATGGTGTTGTACCTAAGAGCAAGTCTCCTTACCCGATACACACGAAAAAGCTCAAAGTTCCAAGGGAGCACTTCATTTTATCCCTGAAAGATTAAAGCTAACGGCACATTTGTGACGTACTTTGCTTCTGTTAGATATCTTGGCTGGTGAAACTCTCCTTGATAGTTTTTAGCTCCTGGCTTAGCACGCGACCCCAGAAAACATGAGAACATGCCATAAAATGTGCGTGAAATGACAAAGACGACACAGGTGAGGTAGCACACAAATGCACAAAAGTACGCACTTTATTTTAATCAATACATTTGTGTTGCATGTCTTGTCAAGTCTATACTATGGGTATGTAGTGTCCATACATAAATCCTTAAAAGGGCATGAAATGTAGTAAATAATTTTTTTTCTCAGAAAAATCCTACCTCATTTCTACTCGTTTCCTTTCAAAAGCTTGGTAAACTCTTTGGAATTGTTTTTGCATCAGTTTTGTGTGTGTGTGTGTGAATAGGTGCATAACTAAAGGAAATGAGCAAAGTGAAAATATTATGATAAAAATCACTCTCAGAATATTTGCAAGTACGGCACACAGCGTGAAGTCTGTAAACATCGTGCCAAGTCTCCGCTTCTGGAAATCATCATAGTAATAACTGTACCATTAACACAAAAAACACGCCATAGGCAAAGATAAATGAACACAGGAAAAAATGTTGGAGTCAGCTTTTTTAGTAAGCTGTGTGTGATAGAGCTAGGGCTCAGGTAAGGAGATACATCTCTAAGATCTGCGATAAAAATGCGAGAACAAAAAAAAATTTTTTGATTCATTTCATTTAATGGAATTACTCAAGAACTTGGAAAGTTGAATACGAATGAATACGAAGAACTAATACTTTTCTCTGCTCTTCTGCTTGGCTTGTGTGCACATCATCATCAGAACATATTATATTATATATATGCATATGTTAGGTATTTATAAGGTGGTTCTGAATAGAGAAAAGGAGCAAGATGAGTACTTTTTTTCTTTCCACGCTTCTTAGTTGCCATCTTCTTTCCTTTGTCGTTTGCTCCACTTCTCTTCATATACAAAAGATTCTCATCTTGGTCTCATAATTCCGTCGAGAAACACACATATATACCGACTAAGAACTCTCCAGCTTTTTTCCTGAGCTCCTTATGGAAATATAAAAATGACGAATGCATTCTCCTCGCTACTTCCTTCTCCATTTCTTACCCGAGCTTAAAAGAAAAGAAAGAGAAAATTCCAGTTTTCCCAGAGACAAGGATGGCAGTGAGTTACAAGGCAATAATGCATAACTAGCGTTATATTTTTATGTAAGCTGGTTTGGTGGCAAGTAAAGTCGGTTGGTGCTTCAGTAGCAAAAGCATACGTTCCCTCATTTCTGTCATATTTCACATGGAAAACGGGAGCCGTAGAAAGATGAAATGAAGGCTGGAGAAAAAAGGAGTTTTAAGCAGAGCAGAGAGCAAAAAAGAAGTATAAAAAAGAGGAAATTAGAAAATGGGTAGGGCTGTTGAGTGACAAGTTGAACCGTTATAAAAACAAACGAGCAAGTGAAATGTTAAGAGATTTAGAGGGGAATCACTCTCCGTTTTTTTTCTTCGTCTTTTCTTACTCCTCTTCTCGTCTCTCCGTATGCTTTTGTCTCTTGATGATGGAAAGATTATTGGGTTTGTCTTCGTTCATTTTTTTTACTCTAGACACTTATACTCCAGCCTTTACTTTTTGCTACTATGTATACATAAATTGGAAAACATGATGATGGTGTAGCCCAACACGCATGTTAAATGTCAAACCTCACACTACGTTTATTTCGATAGCTATCTTTTACTTGATTACATTGGGATATTATGCACACTTAAAGAGGTGTATGGCTAGTGGCTAAAATATGTGTACCTTCTTGTTCCTTCCTTACTATTTGATTTAGATTTCAACCTTTCAATAATAAACACTTTTAGAGTGCCCATATCTGTATCAATGCTGGTGTAAATTTCCTCTCGTTTTTTGAAAATTCACCGCTCCCTCGCTGAGGTATTGTCGCTGGAAAGGAATGAGGCATGGTTAGCTAGGGGAAGACGAGATAGCATAGGGTTTCGCCTATGTCTGTTTTTTGTACATAATTTAAAACTTTTCTCTCACGACAGTTTTTGGTGCGTTTTCTTGTCAGTAAGGATAGAATTTGTCATTCGATTGCCAGCACAGCTAGGGAGTAGATCGTTTCCTGAGCATTGGCTCAGTATCTTTTTTGTGAAAGAATTTGT
>JAHZNG010001966.1:0-10586 GCA_027744375.1 Orchesellides sinensis | reverse complement strand
TCTCGTCCCTGATGTAGACTCCGTCTCAGTCTTGATGTAGCCTTTTCCTTAAAAATATCCATTTCATTTTCAGTCATAAAATCATGATAGACAACAATGTAAGGGTCCAAAGAGTGCTCTTCAATTTTGTATGGACCAATGGTAGAAATTGATGCAGGTCTGAACAGATATCTGCATCTCAATGGAGCGTCCAATTTGGGCGTCTACATAGTTTGTTTCAACGAAATAACCATGAGTAACAAGATGAATTCCTTGAATTTCATACCATTTCATGTTATATAGTGATAGCAACTAACTCTCAAATCTTCTCCTCTGCATAATGCCTTGAAGTTTTCATTTTCTTCTACTGGTGTTAAGGGGACCATCAGTTTTGGATTATATTTCCTAATCTTTTTGACTTGCTTTTTAGCAGATTTTCCATTAACTGGCTTTTCAAACGTTTGCCACGTCTCTCCATAGGGACCTCGCTTTTCCAAGACTTCATCATGCTACAATAATAATAAAAGGTAAGTAAATTAATTAGAGCAATGTCTTCAAGGCTTTTTTTTTGTCTCTGTCTCTTCCGCATGAATTTCCAGACACTAGGAATTCACTTGGAAAGGAAGCGACACAATGATAATTTGTAGAATCCAATTGCTTGTGGGAAGTAGCTTTAAATGGAGTGAAAAAGTTTGCTATAGAAATGGAACGGTGGTTGGCATGTGTATGTAGCATCCCCATTGTATGATATTTTCCAATTTGATATGAAAGAAGAGAAAAAAAAACACAGGAAATCTTACGACTCGTCTCGTCGTCTCCAGAAATGGAAGGATTTCCTCCCGTGTCGCTGTTGGAATCAACATGGTCTCATCCTCAGCTTCCTCCTTTGCTCTGGATAATGCCATCTCCAACCAGCCAATAGCTCGATCATAAAGTCCTTTGTTGAACGCAGCCTTGCCAAGGAAAAGGCAGTCTCTTGCTGTATGTACAAACATATACATAATCAATGAACAAGAAGGTAAAATACTAGAAGGCAATGTGTTTTAATTCATTGCTACAAAGCATGCCCGTTGGCTTCAAAACAGTCAAAGATATTCTCAAGCCTAATCTAAAATCCTATTGAAGGATTTAAGTATTAACTTCTGCATGTGCTTTTCTCCATTACTTAGCGTCTCATTCATCAGTCAAAATATTCCATAAAGCTGATAACAAACACCATTACATATATTGGATATGTAAATTAAGTTAGCCCATGCCTGCGTCTACAAAACTGTCTAGGAGACAGTTCATAAGCATTTTTTTGTATTATTTTTGTAGAGCTTTTATGTTTTTTATTTACCAGACAGTTCATACGGACTTCTTTGAACACTACTATCAGTCGGTAGCTCTCCATGAATAATTTCAGTCAGGTTGAGAGCATATGTGTCTTGAAGACCCACGAGGGCCATGGATCCACCAATAAAGTCATCGAACGTGGGTAGTTGCTCACCTTTCTTGATTACCTCTCCAGCCAAGTCTGCAACAACAGAATACGGGTAAAAACAAAAGTGCATTATGATTCGGAATAATATGTTATACAGTAATGGTCTTAAATGTCTACTATCAAAATGGATTTTTGCATCCTTATTAACGGAAAGACTGATTGCATGTGAACAGTGGGCGTTTTAATAAAAACGAGGAAACTTACCACCAACTTGCGTGTAATTTTTTACAACCTCTGCAACAACTTCCCAGTCGATGACTGTCCTTTTCAGGATGTGGTAGGCGTTAAAGGGATTTTCGACAATTTCTACAGTGTCCTCGCCACTAGTACCTGTGTCGATCTTATTAAAATCTTCAATGTACCTGCAAAAGAGTACCAGAAGGGTACATACATGAAGTAAAACCGTATGAGACATTTTCAAGTGGGGTTCTTGATTTCATGATCATTAATTATAAAGAAAAGTTTGATTATAGAAATGAAATGAGAAGAATGGCTAGACTTACTTTTGGACCACTTTGAGATTCTTGTCCAACTCTTTGGCATACTCCTCCAGCTTTCTCACCACCTCCGACTCATGCTTGTAAAGCTTTCGGAGCTCTGACGTTGAAGAGAAAATCTCATCCTCTGGACTAGAATACACGACTGACTGAAAACTTGCAAGGATGAGTAGAATGCATAATGTTACACCCTTCCGAAGAAAGCCAGCCTTTGGCAGTGTAAATGTATGAGTGTAATTACGATGATAAGCTAGTTTCTGATTTTGCATGGCCATTATCACAGATTTTCACAAAAACAACACTAAATTATTTCTTCTCGATCCTCCGACTCTTTGTGCCGGGGTCGCAGGCTCCACTCCTAGGTCAATTATAAAAAGTTAATGTATAATTATAATAAACTTGAGTAAATCTTTCCTCCGGTATGCTCATTCTGATGCTCTCAAAAGACTAAACGATTCTCGGTAAGTCTACCTGCGTCGAAGTACCTTCTACAGCGTATATTTTATAATGAATGATAAAAGATGATATCGCAACGTGACAAAAAAAATCTTACATGTGAACAACAGCAATACATCGTATACAGCATATTAAGAAGGCATAATGCACCTATCGTCACTTACTCTTCTACCATCTTTTTCCGACTACCCTTGCTGACAATGAACTTTTTTCAGTAAAATAACATGGGCTATAGTGATAAGGCGAGCATACGTGACTTGGTGACCGTATTCGCATTTGAATTATCAAAATCCTCAAGATTATTCAAACTGATTTTCCCATCATTTATTTACACGCGTACCTTAAAGAATAAGGACACTTCCGTTCTTCTTCATTAAACCGAGAATATCTTACATTTATATTTTCATTCATGCATACATTTATATTTATAAAGCGTTATGTTTTATGGGATGAAACGCTGTTGTTGTGGCTTTACTATTTGTTTGTCTTTGTACATAGCTCTCTACATGTGTGTGTACTCTGATCTGCATCTGTCCCTAAGCTTCTCTTTCTTCATGGATACGATATTAAAATGCTAATTTTTCCAGAATTTCCAGAGAGGTGCCACTGCATGGTTTATAGAAAGGAAGGAGAGTGAACTTTACATGAAAAACACAACCAGAAAGCTTTCTCTCTCGTTCCCTGGCATGGTTCTTGATATATGCAGATGCTCCTGGCTTAAAAGACAATTTTGTTTTAATGATGCGCAATCCCCTCCGTATTAAAAAAGCTTACATGAGTCAAGTTGAACCTTCTGGATAAATAGATGTAACTCCTCTGATTTCTTCCTTCGGTTCGGAGTCGGGCTGGTTTATGCGATGATAGTTGATGGGGATGATGTGACGTAATTTCATCAATGTTTCACCACACATCACTTTTGACACTTCCAATAAAGTTTTCTTGCACTCCACTCAAATCATAACGTTATTCAATTATATTACAAGAAAAAATGATTAAAGTACAGAATGACTTTTAAAAATGAAATTATGAACTACATCTACTAAATGGCTCTTTTTTCTATGTATAAAACACCCCAAAAATAGTTTGCATTTCGGGGCTACTAAAATGTTCGCTTAGTCCCATTTAACACCGGAGATTACCAAATGAAAAAGTCAAATTTTCTATGTATAAAATACCCCAAAAATAGTTTGCATTTCGGGGCTACTAAAATGTTCGCTTAGTCCCATTTAACACCGGAGATTACCAAATGAAAAAGTCAAATCAGTCTCAGTCAATCAGAGGGGAATCAAAAGGGATTGAATTAGGAGTGAAGATAGGAGCAAGAATGACTTGCTCGGCTAACGGCAACTCCACATATTATCATGATCATCATCGCCACTACATAATATTACCAAAATTATGTATAAAACATGCATATAATCTACGCTCTGAACAGCACGCAAGCATTTATTTGCAAGGCGTATTGTTGGCATATCCGCAATCATAGTTTTTTGAAGGTAGGAAAATGTTCAGTTTATGCTGCCATTCATTGTTGCTGATATGCTATATGTGTACAAAAGGTGAACTGTAAATTTTTCCTTGGCTAGACAACTTCTATACTTGATACTACTACTAAAGCACTAGTTTGATGAGAGAGCTGAGAAAAGGTGGATAATAATATGATATGATTATACCTAAACAGCGGATGACTGTTACTTTTTACCTTCTTTACCTTTTCTGTGATAAATCCTGTATTAAAAATTTTCAATTTTACATTCAGAGTGGGGATTTTGGCGCTGTTGATACTTCTGTCAAACCGGTTTTTTNAACCGGTTTTTTGCATTTTGGTTTTAAAGGGATGATTTCGGTTCATATGCATATCATATGCCAATACATAAGCTGGCTTTATTGTACGCAATATTAGAGAACTAGAGAGGAATTTACAAAAAAACATGCATATAACACGATTTTATAGTCGTGTAACAGAGATACTGACCATTGGCCGAGTGTGATGATCTGAAGATGAGGTTTGAAGATTTTGCAAGAAAAATCAGCCACAGAATGCTTACCCTTTGTGTCATGTATTTGTCCCAGTGTAATAAAACGCCGGCAGACATAACGTTCATGGTGGGGTATTGTAAGACTTGATTTTTACTACAAGCTACAGTCGATAACCGATATTATACCGATAAAACATAGTACGGCATAAAAATACACGAAGCAAACCATCAACCAACGGGAATCTCTTCTATTGCTCCGGTTTTTGGTCTTTGTGGCTTGAGGAAAACATTTTCACACGTTGTATGATTGTATGAGGTTTCTTTCCTAAAGGGGCTTAGGTATTATTATTTTTATCGTAAGCCTATGTATTGTTGCTTTCTGCCAACAAAAAAAGCACTCATACAGAGGCCAACTTTTGACTAGTGGACAGTGCAGAGTAGTTCAATCTTAATCAATCATCAAACGTTGTTTTGCTATAAAGTAACTAAAAGACAGGACTTGAAAGGAAAATCAGTAAAAATAAATTGAACATGAAATGAGTTCCAGGAAATGGGAAACTGTTCGGGGTAATAATGAAGGTATGAAATGAAAATCCATGGTATTCATAATACGTTTGCATAATCTTTTGTTACTTGATAGTTTTTTATGATTTTTATGTACATGCCTTTTGGTTATTTTTCTTTTCTTGTGATAAGCACTAACTAAGGAAGATAAGTAGAAATTGGAAGACTTACATAATGAATACTGTATACTCTCTGCAATAAAAAAACATGATAGGGTGAAATGCATATGGCAATTTTGATAATGGTGATAGGAATGAGCATAATGAGCATAAAATGTGCGTATAGCATGATGATTAAACAAGAAAAGGGGGAAATGGTAATAATCAGTATGCATTTTTTAATACTAAAGCTGGGTGTTTTGACTGTTGAGAATATTCCGATTGAATGTAATGTTTGGAAATGAAAGCAGAGCGTGTTCTCTGGATTTCCACATGATTTCAGGTCTCATTTAAACTTTGGAGTCATATAGCAAACGTAGTAGCAATAATAAAGTGCGCTTCCTGAGTGGAGTTATTGGACCCATGGAGCCCTCCTTGTTCATACATGCATACCATAGCTTTATGGTATTATAATATTAAACAGCATAATCACCATGAATATGAGAGTTGCTTTACTTCATTATTATCGGGCTTTTACTCTTCAGTACAAAATACGGAACGGTAAATAAGGAGCACAGATGGGGAGGAAATATAGAATAATTGTAATTGTATGTCTGAAAGTGTACACCAGAATGAGTTTCCACGGAAGTTTTTTGTCTTCCTTTCTTCTTCTTCGCCCACACCACTCACACTGATTTGAGTTGAATTCAATATCCTCTGTTTTGTCTGTAAATGCAATGCTCCACTCCACGACAACGGAGGAGTCGTCTACAATCAAACAAAGAGAAAAGAGTCAAGCGTCAAGCCCCATCATCACATTGTAGAAATAATAATGACAAGCAGCCCAAATGATTCCGTAAAAAATCCTTTGCAAAGCTACTTGCTTTGTGTTAGGTTTCCGGTTCGGAATGACATGACATTTAGACGTGTAGGTGTAGGCAATTTATGACAAATGACAATACAACACAGTATTCTAAAGTAGACATAACCATGATACATGTTTTAAAAAACGTGCTCATTATATTGCATTGCTTTACTGTTAGAACAGCATTTTTGCAAAATAGTTAGGCTAAAAGGTAAAAATATTTTTTGGTTACGACTACGACGCAATAATATTTATGTAGACTTGCTCACACCTTCACCTTCGACGTTTCCGCTTTTACCGGTATTCAACCTTTCCCTGGTCAATCATTACAGAATAATATTATGGAGTTTACTCAGTTACATTTTTTATTAATGGTGGATGATATTCCATATTATCCAATTATCCATGTGGTAAAGGCCAAATAGAAAGAAGTCGTAGTAATGACTGCATTTGTTATTGAGGATGATATAAAAGAAAACGCTGTGTCCTTGATCTATTCTGTGTTTACAATTGTCTCGCCTCATAAAATTGGCAATCGGGAATGTAAAAGCATGTACCTAGTGTGTTTTTTACATTTTTATTTGAGCTCAGAGATGGAAACGCATTTATGATAGTAGAAATGATAACATTAGATGTGTTTCCTAGTAAGAAAACACAAATGTACGTTTTAAGTTCTAAAGCAATTTGAACAAGACTTTTTATAAAATAGAAATAAGACTTGTATTCGTTGCATATGTAATGCTCGTTTTCAACGTGAAAACATGTTGATTTGTAGTGTAGTTCTTCGTAGGAGAGCGTGAAGAGATTGCAGATTAGATGACAGATATTTTGGTTGAACAATGACACTAATGAAAGGATGTAAAGAGGTTGTTAATATGACGTGTAAACATATATATTGTCTTTTGTCTTCAGAAATAAGTACATGCAAAATATATGATATCTTTCTCTTTACTAACTATCGGAGTTAATCTGCTTGTCATCTATAGCTCCCAGATCAGAGAGCTGTTTTTTATAAGATGACGATGAAAATTATAATAGGCTTTTCTATTACATAGGTACGCTTCTGAACGGTGTCAGCAGAGGAAGCTTTTAAACATGTCATTTTTCCTTTAATGCATTTCCTCATGTAACTTTACTTTTTATATGCTGCTTCGGTATTTATGGGTAGATTCCAGAATACGTTGCATGTTGTGCTCCGTTACTAAACTAAATACAAGCAAAAAAAGTGTGATTTAATAAGTAATTGGTTTTCATAATTCTCTCACCTGTTGAGGTGAGCCAAACAACAACGTAGGTTTCATGAACTTTTATGCCAACTTTGCCGACATGAATACAGTGTGGGGTATGCAGTGTGGCTTTAAAAAACCAGGATGACAGTTGAACAGATCTTAAAATTACAACAATTCTTATTTTATGGAATTACCTATGAGCATTGGAGAATTTCTAAAAGTGTAACAATTGATTCAGAAGAAGTGTGTTATGAAGTTATGTGATGGGATGGCAGTGATATCTTATTGGAGTACCTTGTGGCCATTAGTATGCACTAAACTTCAACACTTTTAAGCCTATAAACAGAAACTATTTAAAGTATTACATGCAGCATTTATACGCACTAGCAACCAATTAGGGGGCTTCATTTTAGGCACTCACTGAAGGATTTTGAAAGTGTAATTGGCAATTTTATGAAGTCTCACCGCGGACGTAATAGATTTTTGAAGTGCTTGCTGGAGCTGGACTAGGTTCACATAATTAAAACTTTAGAAAATGGGATAGCTTGCTTGTATGGTCAATACGATATATTCCAGCCATAGTCAAGAGTGTTTTTTTTAATTTGTTGAAGTTGGTAACACTGATCACTGATTTAGCCGTATTTAGGATAGGTAGGCTGGAGTCTCATTAATAAAAGTCTTCAGTTGGAGAAATGTAATTGTACCATGTTTACCCAGAAAAACGATAAAAAATTTACAGAATTTTTACAGCAGAAAACATATTTTCCACGATAATATTTACGAATTCCAATCGTGAAAAAAACGTTTAGCTAACTTAAAACATAAATACATAAAATTAGTTAAACAAAGATGCTTTTCTGTTTGCATAAAAATTCTCAGGAGTTAGAATCACAAAGTACCATACTGGAAATATTACCAAGAATGTACACATGATAAAGTATTCGAAATGGAATGAAAATATGCATAGATATCTATGCAAGATAATATCATGATCATGAAACCTTTCATAGCAGAGGTTTTTTCTCAGTACAAGTTAAAATGATGTTGGTTGATTACTAATTACCAAGTAAATTGTCATCAATACAAGCTCTCGTTATTACGAGTTGTGAAACAACGAAGTATTAAAATCGCTGGTGTCCTTCTGTCTGTCTGTCCGACAATAACTCAAAAACCAATTGATTATTTTGAAAACTGTTCACACCAATCGGTTTCTGGTGACTTTGGCTTGGATGAGTTTGAAGATGGTTGTTATCGAAGGTCACCTTCATGATAAGGTCAGAGGTAACTCAGAATTTTATGCTGCAATATATAGCATGTGATATCTCATTCGAAAGCCCTTGACAAACTGAGTGTAGTTTATTTTAGCGTATTTGACCGTGATAAGGCCCTACGATAATGTCAAAGGTCATTTGAAATATAATGCTACAACATGGGGCATGTGATATCTCATTCGAAAGCCCTTGACAAACTGAGTTGTATTCCTTTAGTTTATTCCAATTTTGTGTTTTCCAAATCCTCGATTTCAGGTTTTTAAATTCCCCAATTAGTTTCACAACTCATTAGATATTCTTATGGGTCTCGTTTATTACTACAAACTCTATTTACTAAGCTAGTAAAACGTTGTTCGTGTGTATGTACAAATACAGCAAAATAATTCTAAATACCATACTCAAAAGTTATATCGTTATACGAGTTAAAAGTTAATCCCCTCCTCTGATCAGAATAATCATTGGAATCAGTGGAATCGCTATCAAAAGGACATTGACATGCAGGTTGACTGTTTTATTTTTTGGAACATTTGTGCGTACAAAAGTTTATAACATTTTTGTCTAAATGTCTCCTGCTTTCTCCAGCTTAAACAAAGGATCCGAAAAATTACTTAATACCACATCAAAGGTGTTGTTAACCGTTAAGAATGGCCAAAAACGCGATTATAAAGCTTTTGATTTTCTTGGTGCATCTTATAATGCGCAAAATATATTATAAACATGGTCTACAGGTGATTTTCTCTGGTTTGAAAATAACATTTCAAGGTTAAATTGCATCCAGACTCATGGGCAAGCTTTGCAGAAAAAACTCATGTTCCGATTGATTTCTACATCGCATCCCGGTTTAGTGCCGAAAGTTAGCGTCAAACGAGTAACATAGGAAGCTATAACGTTTAACTGGATTGATCTTAAGTCGAATTTAATAGATTATTATCAGTTCCGTATTACAATTCTCGTTTTGAGAAAGTAATGGTGACGTTTCTTGTTTGAATACCAGAGTTAAATAAATTCAGATGTGCTGGCCTCAAGCATGGGGTGTAATGCTCCACATATGCTTATCATAATCAATTTTATACCATTTCAAAATGCTCTTCTGTTTGTACTAGAAAACTGACGGGCGAATTTAATTGAAATCAGACGCAACATTTTGCATCATACAAGTTCAAAGTTGCCTGACTTGTGTTTGTAATTTCAAACACACACATATATATTTCTAAGTTTAATTAAAATTAAAGTTTCTTCAGAAGGTTGCAGCTGCAGCATATTTAAGAAGTGGTAAAGTCAGTATTCCGTTCTAGTATTTTGGAGCGTGAGCATTCAAACGAAAGGAGCATGGAATATCAGGCCTATCCATTTATAGTCACTGATGAGCAAAGGCAACTCAAACTCACAGGTGCATACGTTAGCCCAATTAATACAATGGATTGCTGTCTTAGACAATTTAGCAAAGCAGGTAGAATTTCGGAAACATTTCCCAGGTACTAAATTGTTTGTAAGGGTAGCGTGTTATATGAATACCTACGTACTTAGTCTGAATAAGTAACGCCTAAAACTTCCATAAATCTCTTAAGAAAAAATTGTGTGTGAAAAAATGTATGGACAAGACTCGTACAAGCATTTATGGTACTTTGAATCAAGACAGCATGTTCTTCACCACCAACGACGTCACTCCAGCCGAATACCGAAACACTAAACAAAGATAATTAAAAACAGTTAACATTAAACTACATTAAAAATGTAAGGATCTGATATGACATGACACTGATACCTGCATAATTGGACTATCCTTGGTATACGCAACTCACATATAACATTTAACTAACATACTTTGGAATACTAACTTTATATACGCATTTATTCTCAAGCAAATAGGAATTTTTATGCTCATGTACTTAAGACAGGTAATTGGCAATTTTTGGCTCGCATTCCAAAGAAACAGCTACATCAAGTATTTCACCTTTCACCTAACTACTTGGAAAGTTTATAGATAAATGACATCATCGGAAAATATGTATTAAATATGAGGTTGCGTGTAAGAACTCTGTCCATTTATCACAAGTCAGACTTACCAAAGTACAAATTAAGACTCAACTCTTGCGTACCATTATATTACCTGATCGTAAGAGTTAGTAAAACTGTATACGTACAAAAATTAGGTTAAACTTCCA
>JAHZNG010001965.1:0-10426 GCA_027744375.1 Orchesellides sinensis | reverse complement strand
GCATCTGCCCATTCTCCCTCCTTCAGAAATTAAGTTGGTTCATAATGTACATTATGTATTTCTAATACTAAATTTTCCTTGTCTTAATCCCCACGTCTTTGTTCAGCTACATTACGATAATTGGTGGGGAGGAGGGAGGATAAAAAACAGTTTAGCTGACCTTTCAGCATTTTTTAAGCTGCACAAATAGCAATAGGGATAATAATCAGAAATAAATATTTAAGGCATGATAATAAAAATTGTTGTATTTATTCTAATTACCTTCATCTTTGTAAACTAGATTATTCTGCCTACAAAACTACCAAATAAAATACTTATTTTGTGCCTACTTTTCAATCGCCCAGTATTTTCTGAATTGCATGAGAATTCGAACAACTCATCAAAATAAAAAGTAAATTTCGGGCAGTACACAACAAACCGTGACGTGTGTGTGTGTGTGGAGTGTAAATAGCATATTATATTATGCACACATCTTAATCCTTTAATCAGTATTAGAATCATTCTATAAAAAACGAATAGAATGGCTGATTGAGAGAAAAGGTATCCACACATTTATAGAAAAATATTCCTAGCATATATTACTTTGTACCTAATGTAAACGCAGATACCTTCATTTTTTGCATTTGATATGGGAATTTTGCCAAAATAAAAAGAGAGGAGTTATTTGAAGCAGTTTGGACCATATGCCCCAACAATTTATCGTAATGTAGCTGAACAAAGACGTGGGGATTAAGACGAGGAAAATTTAGTATTAGAAATACATAATGTACATTATGAACCAATTTAATTTCTGAAGGAGGGAGAATGGGCAGATGCTTACTTAATCTGCGGAAAATTTAGGGATGCAATTATTATTTGTGCAAAGGCTCACTTAAAACATTGTTTGATTATTATTGCATGAGCNTGTACATTATGAACCAACTTAATTTCTGAAGGAGGGAGAATGGGCAGATGCTTACTTAATCTGCGGAAAATTTAGGGATGCAATTATTATTTGTGCAAAGGCTCACTTAAAACATTGTTTGATTATTATTGCATGAGCCTCTCCAGCCCTCCAGTACAAAACAACCATAATTTGTACTGAAGTTTTTGGCAGGGACAATGTCACAGCTTGGAAAAGGTTATTTTGGAGCCAAGTCGGTATTTCAAAAAAGCACAAGTTGATTCCACTTTCCTCCACCACCACCACCACTCCAATTTACATTATGATTATGACTACTCACGACATAGCTTTTTTTCTTAGTTTGTTTCTCCATCCAAATATTATTATTATTATTTTGGGAGAGCAGAGTGGAAAAGTGGTTGGAGTGTGTGTGTGATGATGTGAGTGAGCCCAATTTTGAGATTAAAATTTTGCCACAAAAGCACATTAGATTATTATCATGTTAGCTAAGCATGCATGTGATATGATGCATGCCACCAAAAAAACAAATATAGCAAAGCATGCTATAATAACGGGCGATGATAACCGTAACAGTTAATGACGCTAATAAGCCAGAAAATATATTTTTTGCAATGGAGAAAAGTGTTGAAGGGATATTACATGAAATACTCTATCCAATAATCATTTTTTATTTCTCCCTTGTAGTTCCACACCTACCCACTTTTCCCAATGGGTTTTACCTTAAGTAACCGCCAGTCCCCCCATTAGCCTAGTAGCTTGTATTTACCTGTGTGCTACTCAAACATACACACATATTGCTTTCTTAAATACACACCTACTCAAAAATAACCATGATCCCAAAAAATTCACCATCCACATCCACCCTCTTTTTTAAGAGGTAGCAAACAACAAGCAAAGATGTATTGTAAACATTGCTCAGGCACTTCATGTGCCTATTTTAAAAACGACTGCAAATATAAAGCTAAAAAATTATTGCGATTCACATTTCACCAGTATTTTTTTCATTAGTTTTTTGTGGGATATTTAGTGTTATAGTCCTTTTCATATATATTCCTTCTTAACTGCTCATTTACAATATGCATTTTGTATATTGCTATTTAGGATGGAATGAGTCATATCATGATAATCCATGTGGTAAAAAGAGTGGTAGTGGTAGATTCCATTATATGCATATCCCTATATATCGTCTATCCAATCAAGGAGCAAGAAACCAGTAAAAATGGAATGAAACAAGGCAATTCAGTCAAAATAACTTTTCCCTTGCTCAATCTTTCGCTCCTCCGCCATAATTTTTTTTTGGATGGATCTAATCATTACAATTGCAATAAAAGACTTAACTGCTAAGCATATAGCTATCATGTCGTTTGGAATCAAAAGTGGATGCGAAATGCGAATTGAAACATTTTAATCCTGCACACATGTGCCTAATAAATGATAGAAACAATGACAATATTAAAAACTACTTGTGGGCTCCTAAGATTCTGTTATTCAGTCTTTCATTGTTATCCCAGTATTTTTTTGTGGTGCTAATAGCACATTCTTAAAAAGGATGGATACTCATCATCATATTCAGAATGTGCTGAAAGGATTTTTGGTGATTCAGAAGCGAATACGCAAAAAAAATATTGCGGTCAAGAGGAAAGGACAAAACAAGGATTTTTTAGCTAAGAGCTACAAAGTATGCATATTACCCACCCCAATAAAAAATAAGAAGGAAAAAAAAATGCAATGCACGTCCACAATTTATCAACTTCCTCAGGCAAAGTCTCTCCTTGGAAATTTATATGCACAAATAATCCTTTTTATCACTTTCTTTCATCGTCGTCCGCCATAATTTCTCCTTTTTTTCTCTTCCTACCGCGCCGCATTCATTCTCTTTCTCTTAAGAACAATTGTCCCTGTGGCACACTCGGATATTACCGTCTCAACTCTATTTTTATGTTTTTAATTGCTCTCAGCTTTTTGATCCCAATCTCAATCAATATTTATGGAGCAACAACTGCAAATGTCGACGATCCCCTCCAAATCCAGCGTTCACTCCATCTCTCCCCTCCACACTGAACAAGACAGAGTCTGCTGAAAGAGAAAGGAGAGACAGGGAGGAGGAGGGATGCATGGAAGGTTACATCTTTTCTCTTGTCTTTTTTTTTACTGAAAACCGTATTTGAAAGAGATTTTAATGCATTCATGCGTTCAGTAATCCAATCCAAACGTGTTTTTTTATTTTCACAAGAGTGGCACACAAACAAACAAGCCTTTTCTGTGTACTTTAAGCATTACACCATTATATATGTATTGTGAGTGAGTGCGTTTTGCTAAAATGAATTTCATGCCGAGAGTACTTTTTTATGAGTTTACTCAAGCTTAATAAAATAGGCTACTTACAAGAACAAGAATGTTATCAAGAGCAAAAGAGAAATATCCTGCTTTATATTTTTAATGCGCAGAGAGCTCTAGTGCGGCCGATGAGCATGGATTTTTCTTTAAAGTAAAATTCCAAATGGTAGGCTCATCATAAAAACTGGTAAATAAACCGATTTTCATCCTCAAATCGCTCTCCACCAACTAAAACCCAATTTTAAGCGAAAACCTGTCAAAATAGGAGTACTTTTGACAAAACATAATCAAAGGTTAAATTTTATCGTAGGCAATGCCAACTGTTAGCCCATTATTGCAAATAAATATAATTCCTTTAAAATCCCATATAAAACGGGATAAAATGTGCAAACTAAATTTAATGACGCACACCAATAAAATGGTTGGCCAGCCACTTGGAAGAGGAACACAAGGTTTGAGATATACATACACAAACAAGGAAGCCTTGACTTTCTCACTTTTAGACTCGTCCCCTTGTAAAGTAATATGCCCATCATAATGATACTCCTCTTCAACCTTTACAGCGTCTCTTGTTCATCTGATGACTGTTATTGTTATGACTATTAGTTAGTAGTAAGACGGAGCATAATATTATGTTTACAATGACACTTTGGTTGTATACTCATAATGATAATCCTCCTCCCCTCTCTCTCTCTCTCTCGTTGAACTAATTTTTTGTAAAATAAAAACAAGAGTGGTTTTGTGACCAACGCACAATTTTTACTTCCAAATTGGGCTCAACGCGGCATAAAATTGGTACTCCTAATGTATACCTACTACGCTCTCAATGTTTCCTTCCTCATCTTTCGTGGTTACATTTTATTTGTAACGAGATGCAAGATAAAAGCATCTCTTGAGCACATGAATCCTATTTTGAGACTCTCAGTTTCAAAAACGAAAGTGAGCCCAGGGATGATGCTATTTAGTTATTATGATGTGATGATGAGATAGAACCGTACGCAAAAATGTGCAATTCATTCGCAGATCAAAAAAGTTAATCAAGGTGAGCAAATGTGCTGAGAGCACCACACACGTTGTCGTGATCATCCCAGCACAGTTGGGTTGGTTCGATACGTATCACAGCTTTGTTTATTGAGGCCGATGAAAGCACAATGCCGAGTTGACTCTTTTCTCTCTCAGGGCTCGTCATGCGTGCCGGATTGTCAATTTCAGATGGGAATTCCAAGTTAACAATGGAGACTGTACATATATGTTCAAATGCAAATAATACATTTTATTTCGCATTCAGATCAAAAGTGCAATGATCTGTAACGCAAAATTGTACACAAGGCGGATGCAATAGGGTTGACAGGAGGAACCTTGACGCAAAAAATATATATTTTTTAACAAAACTGAAAATAATTTGTGATTGAAATAGAAAATATTGAAATGAAGGTATTTTTTCAACATACATAACTACTGCTCTAGTTACAGTAATATGGGTAATATGGGTATAGAAGGAAAATAAATATAGGCAAGGTTCAAGCTCCTTTATTGTTATGATTGAACCCATAATTATTTACGATGCAGATCGAGAGAAAGGCCAAAGAACACAACTCGAACTAGAAAACTGGTGAAGCATTTTTTCTCTCTTTCTTTTTTTCTCACTTTTTTTGTGCTGATTTGCCCATTTGATACAAATCTTATGCTCATTTATATATTTTCATTCAGAATCAAAAATAGCTAGAAACAGCCTGTGAAACCTGGAGCATAACAAAAAAATTGAGCTAGAATGATACACATACAAAATCAAACTATTGCTTTTATCTACATATATATTCCTATATTGAATTAGCATGTTATTGGTTAATTGAAATCATTACAGGTTTTTCAAATAATGAAATCACATCCTCTGAAATTACATTGGAAAAAAAGATTCGTTCTTCATTTCCTCTGATCCTACATAACACCCAACTCAAAGGTAGGAAACATATCTAGCCGACGAAATGCTTTAAAAGTACCTCACAAAACAATTGGTCCATGAAATATATTCCAGCCTTCCTTTTCTGCCTTAATGCTCCAAATACAAAGTAAGGATCTGGGCCTTTGCTCACCCCTTTTTAGAGCAGACTCTTTACAACATTTGTTTGCATTGCAAATGTGAATGCCCTCTCATTTACTGATAAAAAAAGGGTTAACTAACCCCCACTCTAGTTGTATCACTAGCTCACTCGCCCACAAAAAGAAAACCTGAAGAGAGATATTTTTATAGAAAAGATGCTACATCAAAAAATGCATCTCATTTGCCAATCAGAGCTACTATTACGCATAAAAGCTCAATAAATATAATAATAATCTCCGTATCGCATGCTATAATCTAAGCCACATACACAATAATGTGGAGGTGGGAGTGAGCTAATAACAATTTTAAAGCATGTTTAATTATGTAGCTCTTTTTTCACTCTACATCAGTTTCCGTTTGTTATACTATATTCCCTTTTTGATGTGCTGCTTCACTCGCTCCTCAGTAAAACACTAAATGTATGCATGGTACGTCTAATAGTAATAAGCCCCTTTTAATTACGATGATGATGATCAATTGGGAGAACATGAAAATTGGAAATTATTAACAAAATGGGAAGATCACTCAGTCATAACCCCACAAAACTTTGTTTCTCTCTTGAGCCCAAATTATTAAAAGCAAATTAGTTTTGATGTGTTGTATCAAGTGTGCACGTTAGCAAAGAAAACATGTTTATCATAAATATCCCGTCAAAGTCAGCCATGAGCAGTGAGCATAATTACACAGTTATCATTGTTACATACAACCTTCATTTTTTCCTTACTCTCTGTTTCATTTCTTGCAAAACACATGCTCAAGTCTTGTGTTGGGATTTAGAAATCAAAAAAACAAAAAAGTGTGTAAGAGTGGTAATTGATGCATGTACGAAAGAAATTAGTATCACCAGAGCCTTTTTGCTGAACAAGCACCAATTACCAAATTTGACGCAATGTTACCTTCACTTTTAATGATAACAGCTTAAAACATTTTCTAACATTTTCATTTCCCAATACAACCTTTCATTATCATTATCCCCTTTTACGATCACAATCACAACAACAGCTCTACTCAATCGATAAGCACACACAAAAAGTACAAAGTTTCAGAAAAATTAGCAAAATGATATAATAGTAGCAAATATCATTTTTGAAAGTTATTCTAGTAACATTTATTTTTGTACAAATATTATTGGTTCAGTTGGAGAAAAGAAGCAAGGAGAAAAGGGAATGGTGGAAAAAAAGTGTGAATGACCTCTGCAGGTCACACACGCGTCATCATCCAAACCAATTATTGAGTCACTCAAAGAAAAAAAACGAGAGCGATTTTTACAATACAAATCAAATAATACGTTATAAATGAGAAGCAGTGGCAAGTGCGAAAATCTCTCTTATTTATTTTTACAAATGTTCTGCTGACCACAAAAACGAAACGGCCATTGTTATCCCAATCGTAATAATAATGCGGAATGATAAGCTAAATATGCAAAAGCATTGTGGACCATTGTTCTCCCCCATTTTTCATTTTCTTCTGCAATTGACACTCTCAGCCCAAAAAGGAACCAAAATCTATTCCTTACTTCCTCTTGTCAACGGGGACTCTCTGAAGAAGAGCTGAGGAGCACGATAATTAGAAACAACAACCAACTCATTCCTTCTTCCTCATCGTCCACAACAAACAATAGAAGAGTTGTTGTTCGAGTCTCCCTACTGCTTCTCCTAATCACAACAATAAACGAGTGCACAAGCTTCTTCTTTTGTTTTTACAAGAAAAAAGGAAAAAAGTGCAGACTCATTGAAACAATGAATGCACTAGTGCACTCCTCTCCCGTCATCTACCCTTTTCATCCACATTTCTTGTTTTTGTTTCGGTCTTTTGCAGGGGTTTGCAACAATAAAAGCCATTCTCATAAGTGGTGTGCGTATTGCATTTTAGTTTGCATTTTAGATTGCCGGTCATCTCAACTGCATCAATGCTCGTTAAAACAATAAAAGGCTAAATCCGTACACTTTCTTCCTTAATATTCCTTCCCCAACAATGAAAAGGACGATGAAGATGTTGTTATTTTAGCAAGGCATATATGAGACGAGCAAGCGTATAAAAGACGAAGAGATATACACATTTTAACCATGTACTTCCTTCTACTTGGCTTCCTATTAGGGCCAGAGTGTTCTTACACGCCCTAAATAATGTACACTCACGTTGAACAATTAGTTGTTCTGTCGAAATATAAATGCTCCTAAACATTCGCAATGAGCAACGTAGTAAAATGCATTCTTCGTGGTGGTGGCGCACTGTGAAATGTTTCATTAAGGTAGAGAGGGCTATAGTAAATACCAGGCAACATGCAATCTTGATGAGAGGAATTATAATAAAAATTGGTAATCTGAGAATTGCATCAGTTTGGATTTGAGTCTACGTACAATAGCATCAGTAGCTATGTTATCCTACTCACATTTCCTACATACGTGCTTATCTGTATCTCTGACAGTAAATCGTATCTTTATCCATCTCCATTCTGAATAGGATCAACTCATCTCTGTCTTTTTCAAAATAGACTTTAGTACAGACTGTGCGAGCAATTTATCTTCAGATGCTCTAATATCATTGACCAACATGCATACATTATGAAAACACTGTTGCTCTCTTTGGACCATTTCCAAGCACGAGCACATAACCGACTAGGCACACTTTTACACCATCTATAATTATGATGAAATTTATCCAAATCAAACCCAAACTTTAAAAACATCTAATTTTGTTTTCTCTTAATAAAAATCAAATCATTTTTTTACTTTATTGACCATCATAGTAATAAATGAACTTTAGATCAAAATAATCCCGAGTGCGTAAAAAAGATGCGTTCCACCAAAGGCAAAGAGATGTCCGTTTTAAATTAAATTGTAAATTCCTTTCCTTTGCAATCCCATTTATTATTGAAAAACAAATAGTTTTATGAGCATACACGGTAAAAATCCCATCTGCTTCAAGAAACCCCGTTTTCGCATTCAAGTTAAATGGAAAAGTGTTAAAAACTAAATTATCCCTATATTTCATGTAAAACTCGACACTTTTTTCTGTAAAAACCTTCCTAATTCCTACAGAGCTCGCGGGCTTCTTGTCCAATTCATAAAAAACGTATTACGGATACGATTTTGTTTATCACTATATTTCATGTAAAACTCGACACTTTTTTCTGTAAAAACCTTCCTAATTCCTACAGAGCTCGCGGGCTTCTTGTCCAATTCATAAAAAACGTATTACGGATACGATTTTGATACATTGTGCTACCTTTTTTTACTACTGCCACTCTTCCTCTAATATACTTTTTTAAATTTACATTCATTTCTCTTTATTTCACGGTCCCCTGCGGCTTTTTTCCATATTCAAGTAAATTACTCCCTCCATTTTCCATTTCACTGTCATCATCAGCGTCCCAACGTGCAGAGATACATAATATTCCCTCATCTAAAACATATATACGATTGAGTATGTCTTTGTCGTCAGTCCACCAACCAAACAAGCAAGGCGCACTCAAACAAACAGCGACGTGTCAACACTCACTCGCAAGATGCGCGCCCTACATTGCCAAATGATGCCGAACGAACAAGATGTTTAAGAAATGAGCATAAAAATGTGTTTACTTTATAGAATCCCATTTCATTTACTTACAATTTTTTTAATACGCACGCTACACATATTTCTTTCAAAATGACCCACATGTCCTGAAAAAAATAGGCGTCACTCATATCACATAATATGTACTACTACTCTCTCTCTCTAAGCCATGCAGTCGTAGTAAAAATCTGTGAGCTCATTCATTATTTGCAACAAAAATCCTCTCTTTCCGCCTTTGTTTTCTTCAGTGCACAGCTGCAAGGCCTAAAAAAGACCGACAAGAACATCCTAATTATGAATGACGACCGAGAGAGCTGGTTAACATGTGGCAAGTGAAACTTTTTTTCATTTGCTGCACAAAATTCCATTCCCTATTCACATTTTAGCCCTTCAGGTGAGAGAATTCATTTAAGGCATATGCATTTTAGCAATAAGGATGATCAATAATGGTTTGTCACTATCATCATCACATCCAATTACTTTTTGTACAAATTTGGAAATTTTTACTTAGGTATTTTTGACGGTGTACAAAAGGAATAGTCATAATGACATTTGGACATTGAGAATATTATGCAGCAACTTTGTTGCAAAGAGGTGAGGTAGAGACTTTGTACAAGGTGAAATTAAAGTAGAGAAGTGATCTAGCATAAATTACTGATTGCCCATTTGCTTTGCGCAGTTAGAAAGGGAAAATCTCTCATCGGATTAATGTGCACGCATGGAAAGTTACAGAGTCATTCATGATTTCTTAATCAGCACAACAGTAGCATGTAATGTGCGCCGTGATCAAAGAAACGATTTTCATGAAAATATTTATTTCATTCTTAATCTTTGCCAAAATTGGGAAAAATACAAGTGCGCACACGCGCGCATACATAACACATTTTTTATGAGGCTCATCAATTGTCTCCCTGTCCAATTAACGCCTTTCACATAATTTCGTGTTTTCTCCGCAACCAAATAACTGCACATTGTTTTGGGGTGTGGCTCAAAAAATATTTTTGTCGGGAAAAGTGTGCAGAGGTTCATTAGTACCACAAATCCAATAAAATATAATACAATTGTTTATATAAAAAAAACTGCCTACACGTGTGTGTATCCCTCCTGTGTTCAAACATTCGTAATCCGTATTCATTTTACTATTTTTGAATGCTCTGCTTGATTGACTTATTCTACCTCAACCTTTTCCCCTGCTGTCATCAGTCAAATGCAATTCGAAACGGAATCCCAAGCATAGTAGGAAAAAATGAAGAGAAAATTATATCTGTCAAAAAAAAGCAGTTAGAAATTTGATTTGCCACACCAACCAAGACCCTACAATATTCATATTGAAATTCAATAACTGAAATGAGATTATTATATAGGATTACTGAACAAGATGCAATTTTAATAGAGAAAAGAATACGCAGTCAGTCTGACTCTTTTTTGCAGGGTTGCTGCTGTGGGGATACCAATTTTCTTTCTGTCTGACGCAAACATATTAAATTACAATGCATATGTACCTGTGATTAGGATAAAATGAAAGTGAA
>JAHZNG010001964.1:0-29000 GCA_027744375.1 Orchesellides sinensis | reverse complement strand
TGCTAGATTTTTTAAATGTTGGTCGCTAATGAAAGCTGACAGAACGGAGAGGGGTCGAATACACTTTAATTTTCGAAAATTATGCATTTTCATTATTAAACTCACCTTTACATTTCTCCAATATTACGTAACTTTTTGTTCACCTCTCCTATCCGATCCTAATAGGGTTAACGTTGTATTTGGTAGAAAAGCGATACCTAAGCACACGCATGATATACCACCTACATTCAGTAGTCTGTACTAAGTAAATACAGTTAAACTTAAGTAGGAGGAGGAGTTAGTATTCTATCTGTCAGGTTTTTTTTACCAAATCGTAAAATTTTTGCTCTTATAAAGAACTTATAAATTATTGTAAATTATAAATTGAAATGCTAAAAAGCAAAGGACAGACATTTTTTAATGACGAGATAATGAATGGTACCCAAAAATACAGAGATGCAACTACGTTTCATATATACATTTAAATAACACATTAGTCACCATTTTTAAAGAATTTGAAGTACATAATCACATTAAAGTTTTACTCGCATTGTTGTACTGAATCTAAGGGCATTTTGTTTACGAACTAGTATATATATATATATTGACATGACATATGACAAATGATGATCATTGCAACGATTTTTTTCTTTTTGTCGACGACAGCCACTACAACAAAAACCCAACTACCAAGGACAAAAATTAATAATTTATAATATCTGACTGTATAGCAAATACTTGAAAGATAATGATCATTTATAAAAGGTTCATACATATATAAAGGTCACTGAATACTAATGAATAAAAAAGTTTTATGACAAGTTTATGACAAAAAAAATGATTGACTAGTAGTCCATAGACCCACCCAAATTCAATCCAAAAATATAAAAAATCTTACCCATTTGAACTGGCATCCCTGTTAACACACAAAATTTCACGTTTTTCCAGAAAAAAGTAAGTAAAACTTTATAATCACACGCGAAGAAGAAAAATAAAAAATATTCCACAACAAATTGACGCAAAACGAATATGAGTCACTTTTTTACAAACATAAAAAGAGTACTTTCCTAAAAAAGAATATCCAAAAGCTCTTCGCCGCCGACAATAAAGGTCATCAAAAGCTGGTTTTGTTGTTGTTGTTGACTTGAGCACGCCAAAGTAACGAGTGAGCCAAGAATTAAGATTCCATCTTGATGTCATGATCATCTTTTTCGCATACGTTAACTTTTCAACGCCGCCGCTTCTCACACAACTACCTAAAAATGTAACCTCTTGTACTCCACTACTACCACCTCATGTCACAAATATGTTATATATTGCTTTATACACACACATGTCTTTCAAACAGTAGTTAAATAACATACAATTGTTTAGTCGGAGAATCATTAAAAAAGTTTTACTTCTCATCACACAACGCAACATATCATCTTAAAAAACACGCACCTACACACACCCCAAAAAGAAATGCATATATACATACATCGGACTCATCATCATCGCAAAAATGATGTGCTTTTTAAACAATACAAAAGAATAAGAATGATCATATATAAAAGATACAAACGCTCGCTCCTGTCCTTCACGACTGTCCATTTTTGGAAAATGATGATGATGATGGTTTCAGTTTTTGACATGCGAGTGCACATATGATGATGATCAACGTACATTTGCCAAGTATATCTCCTCAATGCAAATGATAAATTAGAGTATATATATATAATACAAAAGGCAAGCCAAAAAGTAATAATAATCTCTATTATAATTCGTCCATATTGCTATGTTCTGCCCATCCTCAAAAAACACTCTCTTTCTTTTTATATCATTCACTTTTACTTTATACAATGGATTAAAAATCGCAATTATGATAAAATTATTAAAAACTTCATATAGCTTTCCAAAGTTTGGAGGATAATGTACATTAAAACAACAGAAAAAGGATTTCTCATTTTACCAAATTTCCTCCTGGCCATAATATTCGTTATCATTTCTAAAGTAAAGTTGTAATTACGATAAAGCATCATACATATAAATTTCAAATTACTACTAGAATAATTCATATCATACAAACGAAATTGCAAAAAAAAACTCTTGTTGGCAAATCACATCCTCTTCATTTACAAAAATTGTTGTGATTTAAAACATCCCTAAAGGTATTTAAATTTTTGAAATATACATTCGTATCCACCAGCATGAGTAGAATAACTGTCACTAAACCTCAATAAATTATACACTCAAGATTTGTGTACATATGCAATCTGCTGCTTCTGCTGGAGAATGGATATATGCAAAAAGAAAACCCACCTCTAAAATGAAAATACACATAATACATAAAAAACACTACTGCAGAGGTTGCCACCCAAAATTGTAAAGCCTACTAATGGGACGTTCCAAAATGAATATAAAGATCGTATTATTGCATCCTACAACAAAGAAAAATGCCTAAAAACAAAATACATAATATCATATGATGTAATATTACAAACTTTTCTTTGTAATAAACACACGTTTATCAGTAATTACATAAAAACATAGAGTTATTTTATGTGTACCAGCATAAAATATATTCTCCAGTAGTGAACTTGGACCTCTGGATACACACACGACTTTTACGACTTTTTTTAAAAGCTTATGTAAAAGATTCCCAAAAGCAAAATGGAAATATTTCTTTTATGGCTAAATCGTAATCTTATGGATTCCCCCAAATATGGGTATATTTAATTGCCCTATCATCAGTCATAACACCATTACATTATGAATGGATATTTGCACACACGCAAAAAAAGAGCAAAAACTAAATTTTACATCATGCATAAAAAATATTTGTTACTTCATACTTTAAAATGATCATGATCTTTTCACTCTCACACTGAATATTATTATCGCAAGACACGCAAAAAAGTATTAAATTACTATTTATAACATCAGAAAGATAATCAATACTTATCTCCAACTTGATGTGCATCAAAAGAGTTTTCACACTAATTATAATTATCATGTTCATAGTTCACAAATATGGAATAATAATGAATAGATCCGTGATAGAATGTAATGTAAGTGTGAAATTGAGTGTCTTAAATATTCATCAAATTATCGTTCAGTAAAACAAACATTATGCATATTACGTAATACGAACATACGTTTCTCCAGGACATTAATACAACGCAATTCCATTTGCACTCACACAAGGTCATGCACGTTATGTATGAGTACATTTTTATCAAACTTTTCCCCAACGGCCCTTTATAATCAAGTAGACAAGAGATACATTCATTACAAATATACATACAAAAAACATGACATTCCAAGAATAATTTATGTCACGCTTTCTACGATAGTGATATAAGGAAAGTATACAAAAAAAAAGACTTTTGCAAAGCACCCACATGTGTATACGTTCATTTATTCCCGAAAAAACAACAACATTAATATTAATATTATTTACAAAACATATTTCTTGAAGAAAATAAGACAAAAGAGTACGAAACAATCATACGAACGAATATTACTACCATTATTCCCAACACCAGCCCCTCTCCCACATTTCAGTCGATTCAATCTCCCTTGTGATCTCTTTACAAGGCGCCTGATCACTCGAATCAGAAGTAACTAAATTACAAATCAAATCAACTTTACAAGTAGAATTGTACACAGAACATGATTTGTAGGACAGTGAGTCGGATCCTTTATGGTGATACCTATATAGAAAAAAACATTCCACCACAAATACATTATGAAAACTCAAGATGATTAAATAATTTATTCATAAAATACAAAAAAAAAACAACTTACTCTAGATAACGATCAATCAACCCTTGATCACAAATCATCCTTTTCACAAACCCATAAACAGTCTCAGGTCTAAGATCCTTCATCCCAAAATCTTTATCAGTACTTATAAGTTTTTGAAACACAGGTTCTTTCTTAGTATTCGACTCTTTCAATTTCATAATCATCAGATCTTGTCTAATAAGATCCCACGTGCTCTGCACACTCCTCGCTCCATCTAAATAGTACACAGCATATCCTGGGTTCATCCCATCAGTCAATGCACTTCCGGCTATGAAACTAACTCCTGTTGCTCTTCTAATACCTACATAGAGAAAGTACAGCGATTTGTACACATGAATATATAAGAGTCATACGCAAACAAATACAAATATATATATTTCATCTCACTCACCCTTCTCAAAAGCAACCCTAAACTGTGGTTTATGAGAATGCCCATAAAACTGTCCCCTAACGATCCCTTCAAACCTATCCAAAATCAAATGAAACTTCTCACTCCAAACCTGCCAACAAGACCCAGGCTGAACATGCCCAATAATAATAACATTCTCATCAGCTCTTTCCGCTTTCAACAACTCATCAGCTAACCATTGTAACTGACCATAAGGATCAATAGGATAATACCCTAACCAAAAGTTCTGAGTATAACAAAGATTAGTATTAATAGCAATAATCCTTAACCGCTCCTCAGGACTCACACTATAATACCCAAACTTGTTAAACCTTTCCAACTCTTGAGGAGGAAGCAAATTATTATCCCTAGCTATGAACGGAGCAGAAACATTCCCATACATCCAAGAAAGACTAAAATTCCCATCATTCTGATCCCACTTATCAACAGGTGGATAAAGATTAACAACATGAGCTTCATGATTCCCAGTCAAAGGATAAATTTTCGCATTAATCCCTTGAAAAGCATCAACTAACTCGACCGTAGCTTTCTGAATATGTCGACCATTCTCTTCTTTGCTATACAACCAAACTCCAGAGTGAACATAGTCTCCAGTTAGAAACACATACTTTGCATCCTACAAAAAAATACATCATCATCATCATCATCCCACATTCCCATATTTGCAACAATAAATTATAAAAACGAAAATGTTTTTTTTTTTTCATACAGAATGAATCCTCGCAGCATCGTTATAAATCTCTGTAAGAGCTGACAACGGGAGCGCACACTTAAAATCTCCATATTTTCCAGCTGGGCTCGTCACATTATTAACTTCTCCATCTCCTAAACCATCCCCCCTGCAGCAAATCGGCATGCCATCTCCACACTCTGTATCTGTCCCTTCCTTATAATCCAAGTCCAAATGGATGTCGCTAAACTGAACTATCTTTACTTCACCCACGTCGTCCTTCAAGACAACACAAAACAAATTGTGTGTACCAATCATTCATACTTTTTTAAGTAAAAAACTTATTAGTGGTACGTACAGGTATCCTAGGTCTCTCTACAACATCCGGTTTATTAGCATCAATGTTAATATCCCAATCTGTCAAAGACGAATTCACATTCCCACAACCAGAATTCAATATCCCACAAATATCTTTACCAGCATTACTAAAAATGTAGAGAAATTGTTCCTGCAATACGAATAAAGATGCGTTACAAATATTATTCAACAAGATAAATAAATATAAACTCTAAATAAGATTCAATTTCCAGTAACTCACCGCATAAGAATTAATCATAGGCACACAAATACTATCTTTCGGAGCCAAGTTCAATGCTTTACAAGCGTTGACAACAATCTCTTTAATTTCCTCGAATTGATATTTTTCAATCGCTTCTTTAATGAAAGGCATCACCGCGGTACACAAATTACATCCAAAGTAATCAGCCTGAATACCAATATTACTATGAATCTCATCGTCTCCGTCTCTCCCAATGTTTCTTGCCCATTCCTGGATATTTTCCCTAAAAAAATTTTACGCGATTGTTAATATTTCGTTAATTTCTTACAAAACCAAAAAATATATATCCACATTCACCTGAATGGAAGTAAAATAGTAATAAATTCATTATGATAAGTTTTAGGAACAGCAAGAAAAGCAGGCTGTGCTATTAATAGTAGAAATGTACAAAATTTAAGAACACCCATTTTTAAGCTATTCTTACACGATACAATGACCGTTCGTCTAGGTCTACGATACTAAAACTGTACAATTTGACTATTCTCGAAATTCTCAATATATGCATAATCGTTATCAAAAAGTACATTTACAGAACACATTCTTTAAAAACCTTGATAACCACCTTGTTCATGACCACCTCTCTGTCACATATCTCCGATTGTAACATTATATTGCATCTGATAAAATGTCTTGCGATTCTTTAAATAAACGATTAAATCACATATTACACAAAGTTATACTCTAAATTACAATTTTCCATACAACGCATGAAATTGGTCATAAAAAAGAAGAAGAGGAATGAAGAATTTAACCTATTCCTGATTGGCATGTCGTATATGTCACATGTATAATCATATTAATAATTATGCGATAACCCGATATTGTCAAAAACATCAAATGAAAAACACCATTAATTCTGCCACTCTGATTGATGAACACTGACAGGTGGGTATATATGTTTGCGAGAATCGAATGTATATATGTTTTAGGCGTGGGATTATTTTGATATCAAAAAAAAAAAAAAAAAAATTGAATCGTTGATGATGATGTTATTGTACCATTTATAGAGAGAATGTTTTTTTTATCAGTTTAATGCAAATATCATGTATTCTTCTGTTTTATATACGCATCGATTTGTAAGTACGCACTGGACAAATGTCTTGTCTTCTTAAATCAATATCCAAAATTTATTATTATGCTTTCAAATACGGTATATAATTTATTCAATACAGAACCAACAATTTCATTAAACAATAAAAGAAGCAGCAGCCTTCACCGCACTAACAGCAGCAAATGCAGTTGGAGGAAACAAAATTTTAGAAATGATATCGTTAATCGTATCCTTAATAACTCCTTCAAGCAACAGAGCAACAAATCCTTTGATTAGATTCCCCAAAAACACGGTGACCTATTGAATAAATGAAGAAAATTATCATTTCTTTTGTTTTAAAGTTACGACGTAAAGAAACTTAAGATTTGTTAAAAAATCAACACTCACAATTTCAACAAGAAAGTTGAGCACAACCCCCAACCCTTTAATGTCAACAGTCAAAAGTCCAGTGTCTTTAATATCAAACTTCTCCAACGTCACGTTCAACTTCGAAGTAACACGAATCTGTAATAAAACGCGAACACGAGACAAAGTCCCATGGATAACAGCGTGTGGTCCTAAATCCATGAATTTAACTGTCATGTCATAGTTCAGTTGTCCACGATTGACACCTACTTCTGCTGACACTAGTATATCCCCGTTGCTCTATATTAATATACAAGGTTTTGTTTGCATTATTTTAGCTTATTGCAATTTGCAATGCATTCCAGTATAATGTATGGTTCACCTCAGTAATAATCTCCGCAGCACCAGTCCTATGGATAGTATCCATATTCTTGAGTGATCCATTGTAAAGCGTAGCTTCACCGTGCCATACCACACCTACATACACATGCAAATAAGTTACAAGTTAATCACTCATATAATTACGTCCGATCATAATAATTATTAATTTCCGCCACAGACAAATGTTACCTAACCTCCAATCTCCCTCTCAAACCCAAATTCCTGATCTCCTAATGGAATCACATTCATCCCATTCAATGCGAGTTGTTCTCGAAGATTAGCAAGAATCTGATCAAGGTAGTTGCTTGCATCTGCTTTCTCTTGCTTCAACAGTTCCAAGTCGGTTGTCTACATAAATTTAAAACTTCTTACAATGTTTTGTTAATAACTTGATTAAAAATTATTTTTCTTTTTATACCTTAAAAACCCCATCTTCAACAATTTCACGTGGAACAAAAGCAGATTGGGCGAACCCAACCAAACATACAACCAAAACCACGTTTTTAAACATTTTTCCAAGTGTGTAACTTTTTATGAAATAATAGGATGTTCTCTAAACTGCAAACCTAATGAAATTAAAATCTCAACAAATGTTTAAGTCATCTTATCTTATAAATTGAAATCGATTGTGCGACACGTATCAATTTCATTGTCAATGACTGATATGTATCATCGGGAATTACGTGTTCTCTCTTATCAAATTGAAAGTCAAGTGAATGGTATTGGGTGGGATCTAATAGATATTACATACGATACATAGGCATATGAATGGGGATGTGTGTGTAGTGCAACTAACGTCAAAATAAAAAGCAAACGCCACATCACAATTCTAATTATTAAGATAACTAGTTGACGAAAGACGTTATACTATGGAAGCAGCGAAAGCAGATGCATACATTTACCTACGTATTTTTCCACACTTGATTTTAAAAATATAGCATTTATATATTTTTCTTCATATAACCATCCAAATATACCATTTCCGTATACTTTACATTGAACCATCCATATATCGAACTTTTTATTTTGTACCATAAAAATATTCCCCTTAGTTTTTGGTGGTAGAAAATATTCTCCATGTTGTTGTTGTTATGCGTAAAATAGGGGATAAAACGGGTTTTTTCGTGCCTAACGGTTTTATTTACCAACCAATCTTCCTGATTAACGAACTTACAATAATTAGCCTCCACTTTATGGTGTTCTACCTGTATGCCAAATTTCATGTGCTTCAGTCAATTCGTTTTTGAGTTATCGTGACCAAAGACACACAGAATCACAGTCAATGATAATCACATAAAGCATCTTCAGCTTCGCTTTCACTGCTTAATAATTAAAGTATCCAACATTGATAATTAGAATTTATTAATGTTTTAATCCAAAAATTTGTAAAATTCATTTACAAATCAAGAAAATTCATTCGATTAAGCTATTATAAAAAAACAGTCATAAGAAGTAAGTTCCATTTACAAAAATAGTTTTATGTTTAGATGAAGAATACTACGTCAATGAATAAACGCATACTCCCTTCAAAATGCACAAAGTTTATTTGTATGCTAAAAGTATTGTAAGAGATATATACGAGAGTCTTTCTCATTATACGAATTTTACTTCATATTCGATTAATTGTAGAACGTACAGATAAGCAGAGTACAAAAATACACCAGGATTTGTTAACATTTACTGTAATACTTTTCTGTGTTGTACCAGTATTTATCATGAAGTAGCATTAATATATAATTATAAATTATAATTTAAATCCCCATTTAATTATCAGTCCGATTTAAAAGTTCCCTTTCAACAGCCATCCTACAAGGTGGTTTGAGAGCANGAAGTAGCATTAATATATAATTATAAATTATAATAATTAAAATCCCCATTTAATAATTATCAGTCCGATTAAAAAGCTCCCTTTCAACAGCCATCCTACAAGGTGGTTTGAGAGCACCAATGAGATCACTCAGTGGCATATCCTGCAAACCACGACGAAACCAATAATTAACAAATCATCCAAAAAGTAATATTTATAAAACAAAACAACCATAAAAATAATAACCTCACCTTCAACAAATCATTAATCTCAGTCAAAATCGCAACTCTCAACTTATCATGTATTTCAGGTTCAACCCTGTGGAACAACCTAACAGCAAACCTATTAATAACAGAATTAACCAAGTTCCCAAACGATCCACCACCAAACAATCCTTCAAACTTGATAAAAATGTCTCTCATGTCCAGGTTGAAATTCATATCTTTCATTAACAAGTGTCCTTGTTTGATTTGCATGTGGCTTGTGATACTTGTTGTGACGTGGATTGGTTTCATGATGTATGGACCTTGACCGGATATCGGGATGAATCTGATCAGTTTTCCTTTCAAGTTGTACGATCCTGTGTACGTATTATTGGATAGGATATAAATATTTTTTTAAAATATGATCGAATCTAAAAAATCTTACGTTTGATTAAAGTACACCCATACCCGTCATGAAAATAAACGGAATCTCAAGAGAAACGTTAACTTGAAGATGCATAATACTCGTTGAGATGTGTGTCACGTTGAACTCCTTTAATCCTTCCAGTTTTGAGTTTCTAAATGAGTAAATTACATGATTTGCATAACTTCTTTAAAAAGGCATTACAAAAAATCGATTCATAAACGTAATTGAAACCCAGCCTGACCTCATAATCCCAGAAATATCATATTGGTTAGGTTTCGAAACACGAAAACTGTTATCAGGTAACTGGAGTGGATCTAGTGGAGGTATGTTCAGTGACGGTATCCCATCGCTCATGTGTGCCTTGAGTTTTTCTAGGAATCTCAGGATTAGGTTTCCGAGTGCGTCTTTTAGCTCCACACATACTTCGTCAACTAGGCATTATTATAAACATGAAAAGCAATTAATGCAAACTTTAAAAGTATTTTACATATTAACTTTACACTTTTACCATTCTCACTAATCCTATTCTCCTCCGCGACAACAGTTAAAGAAGAAGAGTGGAACAAACCCAAAATTAGTAGGGTCCAAATTAACTTGGCTTTCATGATGCCACGTGTGTAATCCGATATTATAAAATAAATTAGGGTTTGAATATTAAACTTTCGGTAACTGCGATTTCAACTATACATTATCCCAAAACCAACTCTGAAAATCGATTAAAACAAATCAACCTTCCACAACTCTCTTTTTGTAACAATCACTAATCACACGCATCATAACGAACAGTTAGTTTACCGTGGCGTGGATTAATTTTTATTAATCAGTTTATAAATAGCCTTCTCGTCGAGAATAAAGTAGGTTGAGCAAACAATAAAAAAACTGATCATACGATCGCAATGGGTCTCTTCAGTTTGTGTTGCTTGAATTTAGGTATGTATTTTGTTCGTATGGATTGTCATGATTAAATTTCAATGTTTAGTGATTAGTGACTCATTTTATTTCGTATGAATGATGACTCTTCTTGTAAGAAAACTCTACAACGAGTAAAATGTTTTTATCAGCTGCTACTTGTTTTGTGTACTGGACACATAGAGCGGTTGTGAATAATGATTACTTACGCCTATCTTTTGAATGATGTTATAGAAGCTTCTTAAATGATTAATATTTTATACAAACACATAATACATACGCACTCATCTTTGCTTCTCTCATGTCCGTGTAGTACATAGTGGTTTGTTAAGTAATGTAATATATACATACTTTTTTAAAGAAAAATCTTTCATGCATGATGGTGAAGAAGGTGTATATTATATAACACAAAAATGTCTTTGTTTATGGGTCAGGTCAGAACCGAAAAAAATTAAGAAGAAACCGCATAAAAATGTTCTTTGTATGAAACCATATCCAGGTTTGTAGTACAAACTATGGTTTGATTTGATGTGCATGAGTTTTATTTTGAAGGACAAACTTTGTACGTCTTTCAAAGTAAAACCCATACATTACAAATCTGTATTCCGCGCTCATCCTTATCGTAATTCCGTGTTAAAACTGTTGGAATTAAAACAGTAAGCTTACTGGATTTATCTTCAATGACTTACCTGGACTTATCATCTGCAGCTCATTGCAATACGTTTCATTTGCCATTGAATTTAAGCGAGATACAATTTGTTTTCAGAATATAACCAAATGCAATCTGGACTGCATCAATAAACTATCAATCAATCTTAAAATAAACACTACAAAACTCTATTTAAATGCTTGAATTATGTACATTTTTATTTTCATCATGCAAATTGGCTCTCAATATCACAATATAGTATAATATATATATTTATATAATCTGCATATTATAATGTAAAATATTTTAAAACTTCTGACTGCTCAACAATTTAACATTATAAGTGTGTGTATTAGCGCATATAATTCTTGTTGACAATGATGAAAAAATGACTTTTGTTTTTATAATCTTCATATTACTTAACTAATTTCGTATCAACTATTACTTCTTGCTTATCTTTCTTTATAAGCACCACCCCACAAATTTTTCCCAAATATTAAGCACAAGTATTTAAAGTCATAAAACTCTTTTCTTTTCCTGAATTTTCCATCTCCAAATAGTAAAACATGTTCTCATCAGAGAAAAATTTAATGTAATAAAAATCTCATGTTTGTGTCTTCTTTCAATATATATACAGTCATTAATTAACAGAGCTCTCTTTGGCAGATTTTATACAAATAATCAACAATCCATGTGAATAATAATAAAAACATAATATTACAACAATATATAATAATTATTTAAAAACGTTCCTGCGCCTTATAAATCATTAAAAATGTTTTCTCATTCCTATATATAGACAGTGCATAACCAGTATACGCTGGGTGAAAAGGTTCATCAGTGAACGTGTGTGTTTTTCTAAATATCTTTTAAAACGTATATATATATATGCATATGTAGTGTTACACATGCAAAGTGCGTCAAATAGATTGGTTTACTAATTCCAAGAATTTGTATATATTCGTTTTTGAACATTGAACAATGTATACGTAATATGCTTAAAGCTATGACTCACAATTTTTGTTTTTCAACATTTCTCACTGTTTATAATTTGGTTATGTACATTTTACACGTGCGTGTGCTTACACATTAAATAATTATAGTGTAAATTCCATGTGTTTGAAGGAAATATAACAAAACTGATATGGTTATTATATGTGGTGAATATATATATAGTATTATAATTGGAATGACAAAACAGTGATTTAATGTGAGCATATATATGCGTGTTACGATGCATAAAAATTAAATGTGTGTGTGCTAAAATCGTAACAACACAATCGTAATATTTTTTTTTTTTTGGAGGTAACGCATCAGACTTTGCAAAGTTCGTATATATATTGGCGAAATTACAATCATTCTTGTAAAATATCAACCGAAAAAAAAGCATTTACGCGGTATTAATGTAATAGCTTGGAGAAAGAGTGTTTTAAGCGATATATATGTATTACTCTATTCGTGAATATATTGCAAAAAACCGCTATATCCTATCTTAGTAATAACGCATTGTTTATAAGCTGTTGAAACTTTTGATTGTTGATTTTATAATCTTAATGATAAGAAACTGGGTATATTAGAAAACAAAAGGATTAAAAAGAGACTATACATATGATTCACGTATAATCGTTTGGTTATTGAAAATTAAAACACGAATCTACCAAAACTTGTACTTCTTTT
The DNA here is from genome assembly GCA_027744375.1 of Orchesellides sinensis. Lineage (NCBI taxonomy): Eukaryota > Metazoa > Arthropoda > Collembola > Entomobryomorpha > Orchesellidae > Orchesellides > Orchesellides sinensis. Next base: position 16,085 of record JAHZNG010001964.1, on the reverse strand, counting down.
TCGTTTGTGGAGTTTTACTAGCACTGCTACCCCCAGCTGGAGGACTTCGGTTCCTTTGTTGTGGTTCTGTTGGGGCGACTAATCGTAAAGGTCGGAATTGAACCTATATATATAAATACGGTCACACAAGTTATCACGAGAAATAATATTTTACAAAATAGTAGTAATAACGTAATACTAACCAGTTGAGGATTATCAGGAACACGAAGCAGAAGATTATAAACCTCATTAGTAGGAACCATGTTAGGGCGTAGCAGAGGTCTAAAAAATTTGTGGAAACCCCAAGCCATAGCCAAGTATCTCATTGGAATGTAATACAGAAGTATAGTCGCTACGAATAATCCTAGTACTGCAAGCCATGACACGAATGGTACTGCCATTCTGAACATACTACATATGTGCAAAACAAAAGTTAATTTTAAAAAATCCATTTAAAAACAATTTTTTCACAAACACGTACTTAATTATATAATTTTAACAACGATTGATCACTAACTTCCTAGTACTCTCACAAATACTTGCAATATCCCCAAGAGCATTTTGAACAGTTTGGGTGGCATCCTGAACAGCTTGAAGTTTCTGTCTTAAACTCATCTTTTTATCATCATCTTCCTTCTCGTCATCTTCGTCATCCATCACAATCACCTCATCATCGTCTGGCTCGTCCAACAGTGGGACTCCAGTTAGTGAACAAACCTATAATAGTGTTTGTTAATTATATTGAGATGTTATTACAAGCGGTTTTTATATTAAAAATAACGAAAGTTTCAAAACGTCAACTCACAATCCATTGTTTAAGAATAAGAAGCATAAGAAATAGTGGAATCATGAAAGGTTGGAATGTGTAGCATAAAACTTCGTATAGAATCAAAGCTATGATGCTCCGTAGTGGATACTCCCATACTAAACAGCTCCTAGTATATCGCACAAAAGTAATTATTATTATTATTATTATTATCATCCACTGAAGTTTGAGTAATGTAAACAAATTGTTTCTGAAAAAACTAACTCAAAAAACTGTGCAAAGTCATAAAGATAAGCCCCAATCTTCCTAAGTCGATCAAGGTTAAGAAGAAAAGTCTCTCTCTTCAGCCTCTGATCAGCTTGAAGAAACTTGCTTTCCGGTGGGTCCATCACTCGGATCCCTGCACGTACCTACAAATTCACAAATTCAAAATCATTAATTAAGTGAAAGTTAATTAAAACCCATTCCAACAAAATGATAATCAAGTATAAACTACATAATTACAGGATTCCAAATGAGTTCCATCTCAAGCAAAATCTGTGCATTATTCCCTTTTGCAGGATGAAGCAACTTCAAATCCTTGAGCATATACCACTTTTTCTCTTTATTCTTAATTTTCCACAGCGGAATATCCAATTTCCCGAGAAACTCCTGCTTGTGGTTTTTGTCCTCATCATAAACTGTAATCTCCAACACTGACGTAATGTCTTTTACTGCGAACGTGAATATTTTATTCCAAACTGGGTTCAGCGTGCGGTACTCCGTTTGGGTCTGTGTACGTATCAAAATCAAAATTCAATTATTATTCATTCATTTCAAGTATAAACTAATCTCATTACACACCACCACAAGAGGTAACAACAAGATATTAAAAATTCACGTAGAAAGTAGTAACAACCTGAAGCAAACACTTTAACAATTAATTGCCCCACATCATTCACAGAAGCTAGACTCTTCCTAATTGCCTACAAAACACAATCACCACATAAATTAATATCAAATCAAAATTTACATCAATGAAAATACCTCCTAACAAGAATAAAAGCAATCCACTTACATATCTCCTCCTAACAGAATCCTCATCCTCAACACTCGGATTATAATTCCCTAAATCAGAAACAGACTCCGACCCAACAGTCCCAGAAATAGTCAAAAGCATGGAAATCTCCCCTGGACTCTCTTGCAACTGAAACGTCTTATGATGAGTAGTCTCTTTCTCAAGCAGCCCAATATCAATAGCACACCTTCCAATATAATCCCTACTGAACGACTCGTCATAAACCTGAACCTCAAGGACCTGAGGCTGACCATCATACAAGTAAAAGTCAAACTGTTCTATCCACTTTGGACTTGTCGTACGAGCCAACGTTCGCGTCTTATACTTTTGATTCCCCATCCTACAAAAACCAACAAAACACATAAAACTCAATATCATAATCATTAAAAACAAATATGCATATATGAATAAAAATAAATCTCACCTAAACTTAACAAAAGCGTCCATATAAACTTTCTCATCCCCAGGACTCAAGTTCTTAGCCTCAAGCAACAACACAGTAAGCACACTACTCCATATCTGACTCTTCAATTTCCTCTGAGTATCTCCCAATTTCCCTCCACCAGCCCCATCTCCGCTGAACCACTGCTTATAGGATCAAAAAGAAAATTCATACGCGCATTTAAAATATACATTTAAACACATCATTCAACACACACATACATACTACCACTGGCTCTACGAGTAGTCCTAAAAAAAATTAAGAAAATCACCGCTCTCATATACAAAATAACCCTTATATCATATGCAGAGACACAAATAACACATCATCATTATCATCATCACCAAACTACAAAAAAAATACATAAGCTCAAAACCACAAAAAATGCTACAAAAACACGCTACAACTACCCATGCATATATAAACACACATGCACGAACACAAGACTTTCTCCAAAAACTTTCTCCTCATCTCTACAATTTTGAGTGTAAGAACATAGAGATATTATACATATAAGCCATCATTACTCGTTTCGAGCAGCCAGCATCACCAGAAGAGACAACAACAGGAAGATGACGAAAGAACACAACATCATTCACATCACCATCATGATGGTAGTAGTGGTGGTATGAGTGTGGTTGATGAATTGTAGTTGTAGTAGGGGCGCTTATATACTGGATATTTATATTGAGTTTATATTAAGGCATATATAAAATGAGAAATAATTTGTTTTGATTTTTTCATTAATGTGAGTTTTTATAGCATGCATGCATTGTGGTGTGTCACAAGGGAATCCATAACATTTATCCACATGCAGATCTTAAGGACACCCGAAATTTACCAAACACACACACACGTTATAAAAAGAAAGCATTGATAAGTGATTATAAAAAACTTTAATACAAAAGCAGACATATTATTATTACACAACAACGTTGCGTCATATATATATATATTATGAACATCATCCCTATATATGTATCCATCACTCATCCAAAAATAAAAACACACACAATGAAAACCTTTTAAAAAACTCACAATATCTTTTTCCTCAATAGTCCTAGGCACAAGAGTAACATTGACATAAATCTCTCCCATCATAGACTCTGATGATCCAGCAGCAGTAGTAGAAGCAGGTGAGCTAGTCGTATTAAGAGTCTCCGTTAGCGTCAAGCTCAGTTCTGTAACCTTATTAGGAGGAAGCCGACTCGGTTCTATACATGTCATCCCCATAAAGTCATCTTGGAAGCCCCAGTCATAATCAAACACCTACATAAAACACACAGTTTTTGTGCAAATTATGTTTGTTTCATATAGAAAATACAAAAAAAAACTTATTAAAATACGAAAACAAATTCATTACAAATCATCACATTCGTTTCATTCCCATCCATATGAATTTCTCATATATACATTATTACGTTATGAAACACAAAAACCTCAAAAGAAATCAATTCTTCCTTATCAACTCTCTCACCAACAACCGTTTGATCAATCTCAACATTAATCCATTATAACAGTCGTGCATAAGAAAATTACGTGGATTTCTTTCTCTCTGACTACGTATATGTATTCTCAACAAGATTCTTAACACGTATACATATGAAAGAAAATTCCCTTGGCACGAACTCAACTCTTTCTCTCTCTTGATGTAGAAAAAATTATCGATCCTATTTTGGTGTGCTACTATTTTACTTCACGCATATTTTTTAAATACATAAAATCATACATGCAAAAGTAGATAGAGAAACCTTGCACCAAAAAACATTTATGCACCACACGATCATGTGCAATTCCATATACCAGAAACCAAGTCTTTTTAACCCCTTGGATCCATTTGTCTTACAATATGCAAGTAAACTAAAAGTATCAATGAACCACTCTAAAAACATATTGAAGACCGGTCTTGAGTCTCAAATATCCCATTCAATTCATCATCATATGATGAGGTTAAAATATAGAAAAAAAGTAATAGTCTCATAAAGTAAATCTACTATCAAGTATCTGTTCAAACCACACATTGCACCAACAAGAAGAAAAATGTGTTCCCCATCAAAACAAGACTATCGCGTTAATACTCTCCACGTTTTGTATACAATAAATCCATTTCATCATGACATAAAGTATATAAAAATGTAGTCCCCATACGGACTTCCCATATTCTCTTACATGTCATCTCATAAAAACAATTTGACAGTTTTTGAAACTTCATGCATACAGACAAATATCTTTTTTGCATGGTTTAAAGAACTGATGTAAGTATGCAATCGTTCTTAACTGAAAATTACAACACTAAACATTCAATCTTGACAGTATGATTTACATGCATAGTTTATGTTTTACATAAGCACGTATTAATAATAAAACAAAAAATCTATCATTTTTGTGCATACAACCACTTATGTTTCTCATAAATCAATAAACATACTGCCGTTATACACATACGTGCCAACTTCACAACATGAGAAATAAAGTTTGGAATGCTGAACACCACAAAATACCAAGTAAGAAAAAGAAAAATTCTTCTTGACAGATATGCTTATGTTCACTTGACTTTTGTTTTAAGATCAAAATGTATAATAATCTTCTTCCAAGAGTGAAAACACTAAAAGGGGGTAAAATGCATATATATAAAGCATGCACACACGTACCTTAAAAATTATAGGTTGGTTAAGATCACTTATAGGCAACACGAAGGATTCATCCCAGACTGGGTTGAGGTCTCTGTAAATTGTTTTGCTTTTGTAGTGGAGCTTGTCTCCTATCTTTACTTTCACGTATGGGTCGCTGCTTCCTATAACACACAAGAATATATACATTCGCTTGAAAGTCATTACGCCCCTGAGAAATTAGCATGATAAAGAAAAGTGATATAGGTATTTACTTTTCACGAGAATAATAATAAAAAAAGACGAAGAAAGTTAATTCTCACCGCAAGCATCTTTGGCCACAAGGTTCCTCCCTCTAAGCAGATGAACATTAAGGGTATGAAATGGAAACGGGGAGATCATGTCTGCAGCAGTATTCGTTCCTTTCACTCCTCCTCCGTTGTTCTTGTCATCAACCGCCGAATTAATTGTTGTCCCCCCCGCACGGTCAGATTCAGGATTACTACTACGTACTTGAGCTTGTTGAGAAGATGATGAAGGCTTGTCCTGCTGTTTAATAATAGAATTAGGAGAACAACAAGAATTTTTTTTGATTGGTAGTTGAGACGAGCCTTGTAACAAGTCTTCGTTCGTATGATATTCACTAGAATTCGACGAAGATATGCTCACGTTCAGCGAGATTGATGTGGATCCATCCAGTGCGCTGCCCACACTGCTTTCTCCTCCCATGGACGGTGCTGAACTCGTTCCTACACAAACAAGTGTTTCAAAACATAACGTCACGTTTTAATTTGTATGATCATTTAACTTTTTTTTTCTTGTCATTATACTTTATTATTATTACCCATTGCATTTCGAAGAATCTTAAAAGGTACTGTATTTCGTTTAGATTTTAGTAATTCTATTTTGCGACCCATATCTTTACTTATTTTACAACCAATAAAACGTTCTATTATTATGAACTCTTAATAGTAATACTTCAAGAATTGATCTGACAAAATGTTTTTTTTCGTGGTGTGTATGAAAAATACTACAAGTTCCATATTATCATTATATCGTTTATTTACCGCACTCGTGTATGTTACGTGTATATAAACCCACATCATCAATTGCGGTTTTCCTGTCTCCGGATGGATGTTAAAAACATAATATATGTTTGTGTTTAAACGAATAATGAATTATCGTGAGTATTGCAACTGACAGATATCGTGGAGGTTCACATATATATGTAATTTGACATGATAGACTTAGAGAGAGGTTTCCGGGATACTAATAAACTAGGCCCGTTATATATATTTCTTAGTAAGTCGTGTGTGTTGATACATAAAATATATAGGAAGGAAACAAGTGTGCTTCTTCAATTCGTGTATGTGTGTGTTGGCATAATTCTTTTGTTGACCTCTGGAATTGAAAATGACAGATAAGAAAAACAAGATATTATGGTTACAAAATGGTTAGTTTTTTTTGTGTTTTTGTGTAATAATAAATTATGTTTATTGAAATGGAAGTAATTTTATAACAAGAAGAATGAACATGTCAGGTTGGTTGTTGGATTTTTGATATTACATTCGATTTAATAATTTGTGTGTTTTTTGGAAAGAATCTTTCTGGAGCACTTTAGGAATAAAGAGATAGAGAAAGAATAAAGAATCATTTTTACATATTGTAAAAGCTTTATACGTAAATATCCACATCTTGTATATAAGTACTAAACAGACTTTCACAGCATTATTGAGATTATTTCTCTTTTTCTCATTTTCGTTTTTATACATCTCTCTTGATAGTACTTATCCCTTTTCACTTTCTCACATTCTGAGAAGAGTTGTTGAGAGAAAGATGTTCTTACATTCTCTCTTTGAAGTATATTTTACTTGACATTGGGTTTCTTTTCTTGTTTTTTTTTTCACCTACACACATACATGCAATTGAATGCAAAACCCGAACCCACATTTCCTACTTGTATCTCTGAATGAAACGGAATAACATGTATATACATTTTTCAGAGAACATTACATATAGCCCTTTTTATCACCACCATTTATTTCAGGTTAAATTGAATTTACATGTTGAAAATGTACTTTTTTCACTTAAAGTACCGTAACACACAGTTTCGTTTCTAATCTCAAACGTTCTTTAAGTAAATAAGGCTAGTTTTTTTTTCAGCGTATAGATCTCTAGTTAGTAGACTCTAGTAAATAATTATGATTATTTTTGTTATTATCAATTGTGTAATCGATGAGAAAATTATATATACATATAGTCTTTGAAAAAAGAAACCGATCTCTGTACAACCTTGAATCTAAAATCAATTGACATAATATGTATGTCATATATGGTTAAAGTAAATCAAGTGTTTTTTATTTAACCTTACGTTTCTGTTGCTTTTCCATTTTCTCGTGTCGTTGAGCATAAAATGTTGGCTTCTATTATTTCTATCTAGTGATGTGTAGTAAGTAGTGTAATATATTAACGTGCTAGTATAACCTAACCTAATTTTCACCAAGCAAGAGTGTGAGTTGAGTGCTTGTTACAAAAGGGTTCTATCTCTCTCTCTAGTTTTTACGTTGTAAGTAGTATAGGGAAAAGAGAGCTGTGTGTGCGACTAAACTACACGTACTACAATGATTTCAACTTAAACAGCTAATATTCAAGACACCTTGCTGTTCTGTAATATTGAGTCTGCTGCTGATGCAAAAGTAAAAGAATCATGGGGAAAGAGAAATATATTTTTACGAGTTTTAACTACTACGTACGTACGCTACTTAGTTATTAGAGAAGCGACTCGCTCTCGACTCTCATTTTGCGAATGTGTTCCTGTTTAACTGTGTTATATTAATGGACAATATTATGTTCTTAGTTATAATCATATCGTTGTTTTTCAGAGATTCAATAATAATTGAAGAATAAATTATACTTTGTATATATAAACAAGTTTTTGTTTAACGTTCATTCTGAACATTATTTCTTGTATTTCATACAAAAGTTAATGCTAGTATACGCAATTATTATTAAAGCATTCTCAATTATGATCTGCTGTACAAATCAGTTGAATTTTATCCTTTTTACGAAATATGTAATGTGTGTAACTTTAACCGACTCAAAAGAATTCTTCAAGAAAGTATATATATGAAATATATTGCAAAATCGTAAAAGCGTATAATCTTACAGTAGGTACTCGTATTCCCATTGACGTAAAGTACTACTTTACAAGATTTTCAACACGGTACAAAAAAAAAACAAACTACAACATACATAGTCATCACCATTTGTGTAAACAAAGCGTATAAAATAAACACAACGCATCTGTGTAAACACACGAGAAGAAAAACCTGGAAATGAGTCAGTTTATGCTTCTTTTTTAGATCGTCAGTTTCATAATCATTACCGTATGGCTCAAATTAAAGTATAAGAAGCTATCTATAACCTCTGCATCTGCTTTGTATGAATTATTCTCAAACTTATTATTACACAAGATGATTTAGTTGTGCATTACTGAAATAGTTAATTTTAACTGAATAACGAATAATTATTTTATGAAAACGCTAATTTTCCAACATAACAACTCTCCAAGAGAAATTCTTGAGAAAAACAATTCCTTCTATAACCACCATTATAAATTGATATAACGTTTCATTATATATGTTTTAATGAATGCAACAAGAAATACTATGGGTGTAGAGTGAAAGTAACATATATAATGTCAGATGAGAAGTAACAGGATAAAACCCCGTGAAAGTTATATAAAAGCATTACACTGACAAAGTAAATCCTAGAAAAAAAAACTACCTTGACGTTAATACCAAAAGAAAAGAGAGAGAGAGAGATAAAAAAACTCCTTTCCTTTCTCATGCAATATCTAGAAATCCGTGCAAAGACAGGAGGACACGTATTAAAACTGAAATCTTTTTAGTCGTGTGTACGTGTATGTTTACGTACATATATGTACTTTATGTCTTTCTTTTTAAAACGATTTAATGTATAAAAAGTTTTAACGTACGTATTAAAAAAATAACATATTTTATTAAAATTTGAATTTACCATCATGATGTTCATTTGTTGAAAAAAGTCAGACCTTTCACTTTCACTTAATTATATATTATTTTTCCCAAGAAACACAATGTTTTCCCAACAAAATATCACATGTGCACAGACACGATTCAAAACACCAACTAACGAGTATCGTATCTCTCTACGCTTCTTTTCCTCTCTCTTCGTTCCTCTGTGATATAATATATTTCGACAATATGACTCTCTGTGTGTGTTGCGTGAAGAAAGTCTTTCTTTCTTCGTCTCACTAAAAACTCACACACTACTACCACCACTGACTACCACTCTCCATGTCACCATCAAAATACACACACCTACGTACCCTACCTCCATGTTACTCATATCCGTTCATCATTTTACAAAGTCAGAAAAAACAGTTACATAAAGAAATCTGTCGTAGTCGTGTATGCATACATCAAAAACAATACTTGTTTTTGTCAAAATATTTATAAAAAAGCTTTTACAAATTTATGCAAAAAATATAATATACAGGGTTTTTTAAAATGTAAAACCGTGAGAAGGAGAATCCATCCGATCCGTGTACCATCTCAGGTGCAACTAAACTTCCAAGAATTCTCTCTCCAGCATTTTTTTTCTTATCCTTTCGTTATCATTTTTTGTTCGAGCTATTTATGAAAGGGATGAATAATACGAAAATACATGTATTCCAAATACATTTCTTCTCTGTATATATGCAATTGACTTTTAAACTGCCAGATACATACGTTATAATATAGTACAGCGTCTAAAAGGTCGCTTATATAAAGACCCATAAAACACCATATGTCCGCGCAGCAGTCAAGTCTCTTTTAGGTGCAGAAGAGAAACAAGACGAACCGACGAGAAAACCTCTCTTTTTATATTATCATCATTATACATACCATTTCACTCTTCTTTTCAAAACTATACACACCACAAAGAACCAATTTCGTAATTTTCATATAACCCGTAAAAGCTATATATATCATAAGAAGAGAAATCTCGACAAACGAACCGTTAAAATACAGGACGTGAAGGTCGGATATTTGTTTGTACGTTCTACACGTAACATTAAACACATATATATATGCACTCGTTTTAGACACACACACACATACCATCACGTTTATGCTTAATCAGCGGTTACATTTATGCATACATATTATAATATGTGCATATATATAACAAAAAAAAAATCTTCATCATTAAGTGTAATGCATGTACTTTCTCTTAAGGATTTAATGATTTCTCCTCTCTCTCTCTCTCTGTCATTACACACACTCATGAACAGTACTTCGTATATGTCGTTGATTTTTATATTTGTTTTGTGCTTCATTTAAGAGTAATGCTAGAAACGAGCTACTATCGTCTGTAATAACGTAGCGTATATATGTGAGACTCATCTGTATAGTCATCATCATGTGGTTTTTTAACCTTTTGAAAGAGTTCATATTATACACAACGCGTTACATGCACATTACAGTTTTGAAAACAACACATCAAATGAATATAAATATACATACTCGCTTTCGCAGACTACAAAGATGCATCTGATGAAAGTAGACACGCCACATCTAGCTTGAAGACTCGATAACGGAATCCCCGAGATAAATAAACCCGCAAACAGGATAAAGAGAACTTGCGATACTTTAGACTAGTTGTCTGTCTGCCTTTTATGCTATTTGGTGTTCAGAATGGAACAATTTAAAAATTGTTACAAGAAGGCCCCAAAATGCTGTTTTTTCAAACCTCATTTAGATGTTGGCGATTCTGACAACAGATTCGGCTTATTGATAAAAAAGACACGTAATCATGTGCAGCATTCATAGGTTTAAATACAAAGTTTCGAAATCGTAACGGTCGCTAACGGTAAATTTTGACATTTAGTCTGCATTTTTTTACTGTAGTTGCCCCTTGGTTAAAGACTACGTTTGCCGAAAATAGACTGTAAAGAATGGGCTTCAAAGTTGTGGCCAAAAAACGCGTTTTTAAAAAAAATGGCCGTTACTCGTTGGCCGTTCCAGTTTTTCAAAAATCTGACAACGGCATCGTCATTTTGATAAAAAACGACCCTAGAATATGTGCAATGTGCATATACTGTCATAAAAATTTATTGAAACCGTAACGGTTTCTAAGGGTAAAATGTGACCGTTATTACCCATCTCATAACTCAGCCAAGCCATTTGCATTGGAAACCCATTGCAAAAAGAATTTTTTTAAAAAGCTGAAAACTGTGCCCATGAGAGCAGTGACAGACTGACTGACTGCCAGACAGACAGACAGACACCGCTAACGTTCCTAGTAACTTGCTAAATCGCAAGTTAATAAAGGAAACGAGGAAAAAACAAAAGCACCCGCTCAGGTTTTTAAAACTTAATGCTTTATATCGAAACGTTATACAAAATGCCAAAACTGAACCTATATCGTTTGTTTGTCAGCCGTACACCTATACATAAAGTCAGAATTGTGTATTATTCAGGCAGGAGAAAGTGCTACTAAACTCACACAAGAACCTCGTCAGTCTTTCAAAATCGCATCATCATCATCACATCAGCAGCAGCAGAGAGCTTTTTACTATATACTATTAATACCGCCTTCTCCTGTGATCTGCTTTTGATGCAGTTTTTCAAAGTTTGTTTATAAATAGAAAAGAGTAGAGATTAGGAAATGGATGGATGGATACAGTTCTGTGAGTCTTCTTGTCTATCGTATGTAAACTCCACTCAGAGATTTGGGATTTGCTTTTTTGGTTATTACGTGTGGTGTGTGTTTTAATAAATTGCACATGCTTTTATGAAAAATACTACTGCATATATATATAAATGCTGAAGTTCAAGGCTTAAATTTTTCTTACTACAAACGTGAATTGTTTCGAAAAGAGCTTTATCAAACGTACAAAAGAAGAATCCAATTAGAACTGACTCTAATCGATTTGATTTACAATTTGCAAATCCTTCCAGCGTGTACACTAAACTCAACCTGTCCCTAAAACACACTCGCATCATATGTATCTCATAGGTGAATTGTCATAAAAAACGAATTTTTTTGAAGCCAAAGATGACAAAATCTTATATGCATACATACTATACGTACTTAATTAGCTACAAAGAAAGAAAGTTGAAATATATACAAACCTGGAGCAGTTCCAGCTAACGTATCAGTAGACTCCTCCTGTCTTTTACTCCCACAACATGACAAAGGCTGCGTGTGATGGTGTCCAGTGTTGGATCCTGCACTGCTATCTCGATCTCGATCCTCACCGGATTTGTTTCTGTGTCTGAATCGGGACTACACCGTTGTGTGGCACAATAAACAATTATTATTCAGGATTAGTAGGTTTCTTGATATGTTATACGTAGTAGCGTATATTTTTTGTATGTGTACATGAAATAGTATTAATTGGGTAAAGACACAAAATCAATCTAATTTATTCAAATTAATAAGACGTACTTTGCATATATAGAAAAAGTTGTTTTGGTTGTCGAAATATATTTTAAGCATAACAAGTTTCCCAAAGTTCCCTGCTCCTAAACTAAACGGATTATTTAGCAAAAAATAACTCGATTATTTTTATACACCCAATCCTCTAAAAGTATGCAAATCAAAACTTTTAATTCGACAAGTAAAATACTTAACACAAATTCAGGAATTCATATTTTCTTGCTCTGAAACGAACAAATCTTACGTACATACCAATTCACACAACAAAAACTTCAAAGTGGTACTACTTCTTCTTTTACGAGAATCGTCTCTTCTTAAAATAAAGTTACTAGTTACTACTTTTAGCGTGGTTGAAAAAGTTGAAGACTAAAATACACATGCCTAGTTAGTTTATTAGTTTATGGTAGTGTATAAAGTACTCTTCTGTTTCATCTTAAAATATTCAGTAGTACTTTTTTGAAAAAACTTTAGCAATTCGTTTTAACACACGAAATCATTGTGAAAGTTTTAAAGAGAAAGAGAGTTCTTCTCACTTTCTTACATAACATTTGTACGTACACATATTATTCCATCTTTTGTGCATTTAGGCTGACATATAAAATGGACAGGCAGGCAGGTAGGTACGCGCATGCAGGCTTAAAACTAAGAACGTGCGCACGAATTTATTAATAACAAAAGTTTAAAGAGCATATATCTAAAAAATTAGTTTGGTGTACATAAAGCAAAACAGGGAAAGGCACTTATTTTCCGTCTTTAGGGGAATGGACATTAATTTTTAAAAAGTAAACGTAAATACGCCAAATCGCAAAAGATAAAAAAAACCCGTCTCACCTTAAGATGAGTAACATATCCAGCAGCCCTAGCCATAAGAGACCTAGACGGACTCCCATCTTCTGGTGTCATACCACCATCATACCCACCTCCACCAGAGTCACCAGAGTCATTCCGGCTTCTCTTCTGTGTATACCAATTATTTAAAAAAAAACTCTTATTCACACAAAAAAAAACATCACGAACAAATAACAAATAACACAAAATCACAAACCTTAAGGCTCTGAACATGGACGAGATTAGCATCAGACCGAGAAATAAGTCTCGTAACCCTCCCAAGACGTCCAGAAAGACTAGGACTGGCCGGTTGAGACTGACATCCTGTAGTTACTCCACTTCCTTCCAGCACACTCTTTTTTGGCTTCTTTGCTGGTGATAAGGATCTACGCTTTGGTGTTGGTGACGATGATGGGGATGATGATGTTGTTGGTACTGGGAGGTTATTTGATGATCGATCCTCCATACTCACGACGATATATATATAAATATATTGTCTTGGGTGTCCGATTTTCAGTTTGAATATGTCATTGCTTTTTATTTACTTATTATTGTGCTCAACAAAGGCAGCAGCTCATGGATTCTTGTCTTTTTTCAATAATTTTGTTTTATTGCATTCATGATGATTTGTTGACGTCGATGTTGATTTAAAATGTATTCTTTGTTCTGTAATTAACACATACACGCACAAATTACACATTTGTTTTTATTATTTTTAACTTTATACAACACACAAGTCCTCTGAATAATACGCGCTTTAAATAAGACTAGTAACATCCCCGCAGCAAAGCGTTTATATATTGTTTGCAAGCACACAGAGATATACACGGATGCTCACACATACATGCATATAAACATTTTCGTCCATATGTGTGCTACAATGCACAATGGTGCTGAATGTTGATGATACTCTTTAAGTGTTAAGCATCATCATGATCGCAAAAATCGCAACACAATAATAAACGCGTAAATGTCTAATGCATATAGGTATATATAAAGTTTTGTACACATATATCATACCTATCATATTTATATGCTCTTTTAAGTTGCACATTATTTTAAAATACATTTAACAGAGAAAAAGACTGTTTGACTGTGTGGGAAAAAATTGTTCGTTTTTACGTATGACTATACCGATTGCTCAACAATAATAATATAAATTCTTCTTCGTACATGTTCTCATAATTATGTTTGACTGGATAAAAAAAAAGATAGAGAGTATATACGATCTTCTTGTTCAAGGTAAAAATGTATCGTACATGTACATATATTCGTGTACGAGTATAAAATGGTTTGTTTAAAATTAACGTGAGTGTGTGGAAATTTTTTTTCGTTAGTCTAGTCGCGCACGTACGCGTGACATTGAATATTGACGATGATTGGGAATTTGTTTGTTTTATGGGAAAATTTGTTTTGTTTCGAGATTTGTGTGATAATTTATGTTTTAAGTTTTTTAAGTTAGGAAAATTAACGTAACGATTTGTTAGCTGGAGAAATGTACGCTTGGGTAGGATTTAGAGTTGATGTTATTCATGCCAAACATTTTTGTTCACTAATTTGTGTAAGATTAATATAATTTGTATTTATTGCCAAAACGAAATGTAATATATATGCTAAAACAATCCTAATCATAAAAGTTATAAACAAATTATAAGATCGAAATTTTCTTCAATAAACTTATTAAACAACAAACGTACTCAAATCATACTGTTGTGAAACACAAAACAGTACATACCTATGTAAATTATTTTTACAAAGTCAACTCTCTTCTCTCTCGTGTACAAAAATGTCAGCGGAAGAAGAGGAATCCGGTTATACCAATTCGTGTGAATATACACAGTAGTACCCATGAGATTATAAAATGTATAAAATGAAACTGTTGTGGAATAAAACGAGAGTGTTTTAAAAAGATGATCATGTAGTAAACTCTACTGGATTATAGAGGCGTGGCAGCACGTAAGTACTAAATACGAACGTTTATGCATGCATGTTTAAAAAAGAACCAAATGATAAGTATCATCATCATCGTCATCGTCGATTTCGTTTTGTTTTATTGTTTCAATGCAGTAGTTGTATATATACTATATCCTTTGAACTTTTCTCCAGACACAGATTCTCATTTACTTTTTTTTTGTGGTGTATGTATGACGATGCAGGAGTTTCATCCTTTTGTACATATATGAACCCGAAATACGGATTGTTTTTATGACTTTTTTTACTATAATAAATCTTTCTTTTTGGATTCACTGCGGGCTTTTTCTTTGCGTAGTACATTTAAACTGAAATTTTAATACATATATATGTTTTGTATTTCTTTATAGATAAGTTGGGATTGGAATTATATATTGAGTAACACGTAAATTGATAATTTAGTATTATTATTGAAGAACAAAAAAAAAATCTAATTTTTCTTAAATGTACTTCCCAGATTATGTTAAATTTCTTTTGACGTTGTTGTTCGATTATTATCCCAAGGATTGTGAGTATAAGCATTAAGCACTTAAGTTTTGAAGGATTTCGAGTATACGTTATATGTTGTACTTTGTTCTAAACTATTTCTCTCTCTCTCTCTCTCTCTCTCTCTCTCAAAAGTCATCAAAAATTATTTAAATCGTTTTATAAAACAACTATATATATGACGTTTAAACATAATAGTTATAATAATTTACGAATTGCATTATATTTTAAATTGGATACATGAATGGATTTTCCATATGCTTGTTCATACATGCACGAGTTCAAAATCTTAACTATAAATGCATTGTGTGAAATTTTCAAACGTCATCACCATCATCGGATAAAGAGGATATTATGTGTGGTGACCTGACTTGTTTGCTTGTGAAATCTAAAATTATGAGTGTGTGTGTGTGTGCATGATGATTTTTTATATGCTCACGGACTTTAACCTTGCGTTTAGCATTTTAACAAGTTCTTGAA
>JAHZNG010001963.1:0-18122 GCA_027744375.1 Orchesellides sinensis | reverse complement strand
GTTTTTTATCCGAAACTTGTTCTGATAAAACGCAACTTTGTGATAAATTTGAATTAGAGCGGAACCTATTATCTAGCTACCAATTCCCTGGACAATGTACATCGTCCATTATAAGCACACACATACTATCAAATAATTCCATCAAATGCTTTTAAAAATAAAACAATTCCACCCCTCCTATTCATTCATTCACATATACATACATACAGCAGCATGGTTTCTCATGAAACTATTTTCATTTGTTCCTTTCGCCAACTCGTAGCGGCAACTGTGGCTAAGAAATCTAATCTTTGTACATACAAAGTTGAACTCCATTAATTGTGCTTTACTTAATACACTGCATGGATATACATATACAAAAGAATAGAGAGCTCGACATTAGCTTTGCTCATGTTCACTCCAAAATTTAACTTCATAATACTTCTCATCCATTCACCTACTCTCGCGTGTATAAATTCCAAAAAGTTAATTAAATAACCAAGTCTTCCCTATCTTTTCCCACTAACCACAATCTATTGTTTTTCTCTTTTCTGAATACATTCGTCATAGATTCGGCACAGTTTCTAGTTATCCTCGATCTCTAGAATACAATTTTTAAGAAGTAAAACAGAAAATTTACATGATTTTTTAAAGTCAGTAGTCAGTACGAAGAATGCTATTATATAAAATGAAATTTGTCGGAAGGTATAAATGTCAAATGCGCTTCCTGCTAAACACTAGTATAATCCCCATTCAATTGAAGCATTAACTATTTTATTACCTCGCTTGGTTTTTATTTAAAATCACATCTCATATGGCACCTTTTAAGCACAACAAGAAATACCGGATTTCACACCTTTCATCGGTTTTAGTTATAATCCAATAATCCTCATTCAAATAGAAATATGACAGGACACAGGAAAGCAGGATCTTGTATTTGCATACCAAAATCCCGTTTCTGCATCATATAGTTGGTCCTTTTGAAGTGCTTGTTTTTTTTACATGCGTACGTTTCCAAGAATCCTGACCACATCAAACATATCAGCTAATCCTGATGTTACATTAAATTCAACTAAACCTTCCTAAACCATTTAACAATCCTAACACCAACCAACCTACTAACGATGTAACTAACAGGACAAGAAGATGTGACTTTTCCTCTAGCAGAGACTCAGACTATGTTGTATAATATATTCTAGCACTATCGTAAATAATGCTCAACATCAAGCCAAGATATCAGCTATCATCAGGACTAATCACCTTTTATACTTTTTATTACAATGCAATATAGTTCTTAATCACCTTAAAAAAGATAAAATTATTTTTTATACTTTACGCTACGCTCTGCATGCTGCGCTATTGTTCACCGTTACAGTAATGTGTTTTCCTACTTTTCAGAAACTACATTTTCTACCTCTGAATTTCAAGTTATTCAAGATTTTCCAATGGATAATAAAGTCAACCTCCGTCGCCTTCCTTTTTTACTCTTCCAGTCAGTTTAGAATGCATACATCCACTTCCTTACTCACACACTTCACTCTTTGCATGCCAAGAAATGTAAAAACCCATTTCAAAGCAATAAAAGACATAATGAGCCTAGATACATCGTTAAGTCATAAAAACTTAACCGAGCACATATATTTTACCCCTCTACTTGCGTCCAGGAAACCCCTCTTAACGTTAACTCCGACCCATCCTCAAGCCATTACATTATTATGAGCGAGCAGCGAACGTGCGTGCCTATGAAGATGATGAAAGTTCAGTACTAACCAAGCCCAAACAATCAGGAGCGAGTCATTTTTCTTTGCATCCGGATTTATTACAAAATGGAGATTGTATACTTATATTTCACATCTCGTCTTGTTGTAGTTCACACTCCTTACATTATACAACATCCCATCCCAAATCTACCTTTTTATGAAACGTAAGCCATGTGTAAGTGTAATGTAACGAAAATTGAAAAAAAACGTCATTCAAGGAACTACTAAACAACTAACCAAACCCATCTCAACTCATCCAGTCTACTTACTATTGTATGTATGCTCAATATATGTAAGTGACTAGCGTTGTTATATACACATTATTACATGATATTTTCTTCGTTTTTAAGCTGCTCAGTAGTCAAGTCAGAGACATTGTTTTTTGAGGTCTCAAGAGGTATCACATCAAAACATGCATCCATATTCTATCTCCATCCAACAAGATACGGAAAAAAAGATATACGACATTTGGCATGCTGCTTAGCTCGCTTTTAACTCTCTTCGAGTCCACAATTTGAAGTACCTTTTTTCATCATCGCATCTCCACAAACACACACCAAGAAGAGATAAGGCTGTCTAGGAAAGAACAAGTTAATGGAACGTACAAATTACATGGCACATTGGCATATAAATATGCACGCATCTTTCTTGTTCACTGTACTGTGATCAACACTTACATCACAGTAAAGCATGAATGGCTGTGATACATGTAATTGAACAAATGAGTTCTGATACTAATATTACAGTACAAATGAAAATGCAAGTTATCCATATAATTGTTTCCTTTTCTCAAGAGCTGAGAGAAGCGTGACATAACGATTTGGAAAAATCAAGTCGGAGAGACACGTAAGTAGAATAGTAAAAGAAACAGAAAATATATTACGAATCTCGAGTATTATTACTGTATATAGTGTGTAGAATCATCATCACACAGTTTATGCTTCGCAAAAAATGCTACAATACATTATATTAGAAGGAAATAAATACAGATATTCATAACTCTAAATTATGAAAAGCTTTTTACGAAATGGATTTTACATGAGTATAACGTATATAAAAAATGAGGACCAACACCCAAATGACCCTCGAATGCCACAGATTTTTATCTCATCGTCTTCTGCTAACCTATCTATACCAGACTTCTGATACTAAAATCTTTTTAGATCAAGTATACGTAGAACTTAACGTTAAAACCATATTGTTTGGCCAACTGAAAAGTTTTACATACCTACATATTATGAATGTATTATCCATTCATGTAGCGTACCACTTGTCAGTTTACCATTTTTTACTCATTCATGAGCAGCAGGAGTGTTTCGAGTTCTTATTTACCGTTCTGATTTTCAGAGCCAAATTCTATTAATACATAACACAAAAAATTGTGAAGCTCGTATATATGCAGATAACTATGTACGCAGAATGAGTACCATACAGAACATACCCAGTAAAGAAAAGTTTTGCAACTGTCATAAAACTGCAAAAAAGATCATGTCAAGCCATAGTAAAAAATTGGCTATGCATAGTTAAAATTTGGATGAAGTTTTTCATGTAGGAAGATATGATATCTGTTAGCTATATAAGAATACTTCTAGGAAGAGGGAGAAACAGAAATAAAATGAATGGTTTTTCTTACCCGAACAGTATAGGTGACACCTTCTTTGGACAACATCTGGTCAGAGTGAAGCCAGCCTTTTGAGGGTTTATTAATGAACCCGGAATTCCTCACATCTTCGAGAGAAATGCCAGCCGCCGAAGAAACAGCATTGCTGGTGGCAGATGATGATTGGTGTGAAACACCGGAAGAGGAAGTTGTTGAATGGGACAGGACTGACGCGGAGTGTTGTGAATGCTGACTAATATTCACACTTCCTCCACTTTCATCTGAAATATCAGAGGTACCCCGGACTGTTGAGGTGCTGCTTATATGACTTACGCCAGAATCCGAGGAAGACCCATGTGAACGTGGTGCCATGGGTCTTCTCTTTGGAATTGGATTCATAATGAGACTACTATTAGGGTTGCCACTGCTAGGGGAAAAGGATCCTTGAGAATGTTGTTGGTAAGAAGTTGGAGAAGTGATGTGATGCTGACGGGAAAGGACTATTGCTGAAGAAGATGTGACGAGATGATGCTGATGAATAATTAGTCTACTTTCCGGTTTAAGGGTTGAAGGAGGTCTAGGTGGTGGAGATGGCGGAGCAGAGTAAGACGATTCCCCAGATTCGCTACTATTACTAAACGACGAGTTAGGAGCAGATCTATGAAGCTTTTCAAATGGAGGACGACGGTGGTGTTGATCTTTCCGACAAGATCTTGTGCTAGGAGCAGTAGTCGAACTACTATTACTAGAACCACCACTTCCAAGGAAAAAACTAGGTTTTGAAGGTTTATCTGGCCTTCGGGGTGGATGTGGGTGTTGCTGGTGAGTAGCAGAGCCAGCAGCGTTCCAGTCAATGTTCCGAAGTAAAATCTCCTGCTCGGTTGAAGTTAATGACTGGCGAACGCGATGAGATGTATTTCTTTCTAATGAGTGCGCGCTTCGTGTTCGTTGCTTTTCCTTTTCCGACCCAGACTCTTTTCTACTTTGTGAACGGGTTATTGCAGGGGTGCGTGAGTCCAAATCACGCCAAAACAGAGACTGATTTGAGGAGGAAGGTAAACATGTATGGTTATTGACGGCTCCAGTGGATGTTAGAGGAATTACTCGGAAGTTGCTACATCTCTCCAATGACCTAGATCTCCGTCTTGTAGTAAATCCTCGAGTGCCACTACTACTACCTCCACTAATTACTCTTGGTCCACTATTAATTTCTCTATTACTGTTTGCCAAAGAAAGTCCACCAGGGATAGCAGCAGAAGTTCTTAAAAGACTACTCCCACATTCTACATAACGCTCAGTGGTAACACCAGCAGAAGGATCAGACGATGAGGTGGCGAATTCTAAGTTGTTATTGTGAGTATTTGGGATAAATGCTCTGGTAGAGGAGACTGAGCTTAAATTGTTGATTTGCTGGAAGCCAGTCCAGGGCAGTCTAATTGTTGCATGATCACCTAACTGAACACTGTTCAGCAGCCTACGTTCAGCTCCATTACCACCAGTCCCAACCTCAGAAAACAATGTTTGCTGATTGTCCAAATAGGAGGTGAATGCGGAAGCAGAAGCGTTTCTGGGAACCGCAGCTGCGGCATTAACAATACTGTTACTACCACTGCTACCAGTTTGTAAGCATGCTGCTGCAATCACACTATTGACATTGACGTTGGAATTGACACGATGGAGATTATTATCCGACTTAGATTTCACTTTCAACTTACTCTTATTATGCTTACTTTTCGAGCCAGGGGTCACACTGTTGACTACTTTCCTTCCGATTGAGGATACAGTATTGGTCAAGAAATTACCTGAGGAAGATGGGGCATTTGTCCCGCTATTGCTACCACTGGTATGCGCTCTCCCTTGTGGTAACGGACTTCTATGAGGATGTGCGTATGTTCTGGTTTGAGGCGTGAAATGAATATGTGACTCTTCAAAAGGTGAATCTGAGGGGATTGTTGACACCACTCCAGTTTCTGAAAATCCAATGCTACTACTGCTAGCTCCACTACTTCCGTCAGCTCCTGCATCTGTTTGTGAGGAATCTAAAGAACGACATAGTTTTGATTTATGACGGCCTATTGCGGACAGTGTGGTGGTGGAAGAGGGTGAAGATGAGGGGGATGGTTCACACACTTTTGTGTTATTACTACTACCCTGTCCTTTTCCAGCTGAAGCAGCCACTTTGGTATTCGTAGTATTAATATTGGATGCTGAAGGTGAGGAGCTAGTTTTACCATATGCCAAAGGAAATTTAGTATATCTGAGATCAGCAATTACCACTCTGTTATTATTATTTGTTCCTGCAACTGTAGGAGGGGTACTACTGGCACTGTTTGACTTACTTGTGACTACCCCAATTTCAGTACTGTGATGGGGTAGGCAACCTGATTTTTCTAAATGTCTCGTTCCTGACTTAAATTTCACCCCGAAGAAACTAAATATACCTCCACCGTTATTGCCACCTGGGGGAGTATTGTGACTTTCACTGTTGTTGTAATTATTATTGTTTGTTTGAATACCACTTTGATAGTCTGGATTAATATCCTGGCTGTTATTACCCTCACTACTACTATTGTTGGAAATGTTGCACAATGGAGAAGGTCTGAAAATATCAGATGAAGAAACCAGGCTATTTAATCCATCTCCATCATTAGCTCCACTGGGGAAAGTTGATATTCCTGCCACAGCCGTAATTGTTGTACATTGGTGAAGTGTCTCAGTAATGTCTCCAGCGCTTAGGGGTCTCCTAATTTTATTTTGTTGATGACTGATTATTTCAACTTTACTCTCTGGAATATCTTCCGTTGTCTCTGTGTATATTTCTGTTACTTCTGCTTGCGCTGTAGTGTTTGTAGTTACATGCAATAAAAAGATTTTCCATAATATTTAATTTTATTCGCTTCAAAGCTTCAGCGTGTCTGTATCGGAATAATAATGATACTGTGCTGTCATACTGTCAGAAATTCAATTACATTTCACGTTAACGACTTTTAAGAGGTATGTATGAGTGATGTTGAAAGCATGGAATGATACAGAGTGGTGTAAATATCTATGCATATCTCTTTCCTCTTCCTCTCCGTAAAATACCATGCAAACACTATGAGTATTTTAGAGTGGTAAACAGGATGCAAAATAAATCTGCTCATTTAAATCTTTTATGCTTCGCTAAATCCAATCCTGAAAGCGACAAATTCCTCCCAGCATTCTTCTTCCCTTTACTTTTGTCAGCCAATTCCACAGACAGTCTTTTGTAACACTTTCATATGAACTATTATGTACCTCGACATTTGACTTTAGTATGCACGTATTTTATGTGCCTAAGCACAATTTTTCCCCAACTAGTATTTTTCATATGAACTATTATGTACCTCGACATTTGACTTTAGTATGCACGTATTTTATGTGCCTAAGCACAATTTTTCCCCAACTAGTTTAACACAGGAATCTTTTTAACTCATTTATATAACATTAATCGAAGGTAATTACTTCAGTGCTTTAAATGAAGCCTAAAGATGACAGTGATGATGACAATGGTGATGAGCAGACATTTTTCATTCTATTAGTGACTATATAGACAGATAAGGCTTTTGCTTATTAACGCATCAGAGATGCTCTTTTACTACTAAACATAATACTCGTTCCAAAATGCACGCTTGTAAAAAAATGATTAAAGTTCTAGTTAACTTGCTGGAGCAATCGACAACACTACTGTCCGTTTAAAGGAGAATTAAATCACAAATTAAACGATGATGGTTATCAAGGATAAGCATTACTTATAATATGCGACTTTACAACCCCTATCTATCCATATGTATATGTAGGTAGGTATATGCATTTAATGCATCATCATATGTGGCAGATGAATAAGATAAATTAGGTGGCTATTCATTGCAAAGCAGGGCTGTCTGATGTCTACAATAATACGAAGAATGCTAATACGATGTTAAAATGTTAAGTTTTTACGTGTTAACACATCCGTGTTCTAATATGCAATGCTTGTAAATCTTTTTTGTCTTGATAGATCGTTTAAAATATAATTTCCACTTATGTAGTTCCATTCCATCTTCATTGCTAAAAGAAACGTCTTGCGGTTTCAAAATGACATTCTGTAGTCATTTTCTCGTCCTGTCACATAGCCATTTTCTTAATAATTCTAACGAACACTAGTTTATTTTAATGAATGGATTTTTCAGCAATACAAAAGATGAAGTCGGATTGATGTGAAGTTAAATCAGAAGTATGAGCCTAATATTGTTGCTGAGGACTTTCAAATTGAACTTTCTGTCAGCCATTTTCAGACTTTTTCAACTTGCCAATTTGATATCTTAAATGCTTAAGTTTAAAGAAATGCCTTGTTTATTAACAATATCCTGTCAGTTTGGCCACAAATGTAATACTTTTATCTCATAAGAACACATGTGATGATATTACAAAAACCCAGAAATCAGCTATGATATTTGTTGTGATAAGCTTAAAGCTTATTCTGGTGAGATAAGGTATGCAAAAAATAGTATGCCTCCGATATGTTAATGTATTATTCATTGTCCCTTCTGATTCGAAATATGTTTCCGACAAGATTTCAATTCATGATTTTTTAACCCTAGCCCTAACATTATAGATGACAAATTGACACGGTACTATTTTGACAAAAAAATGTGTGCATTGAATTTATTCTTTATTTTATAGATTAATAAAGTCGACAATTCAACACTTACGAATTAAATGGACATGGGTGTATGCATCATCTTGCAGAGAATGATATGACTTGGATGTTAAACATTTCAGAATTCGTCCAATTTCTGAAGTCATTTTCATAATATTTCCTTTTCCGGCTACTGAACTCAGAGCATCAAACACTCTGGAGTGTTTCTAAAACTCTCATGAACAGTAACTGCCAAAATATTATACGATCACATAATTTAAAGTCGAAAAAATATGCCAATTGAACAGTTTTGGTTCGAAGTTAAGAATTTATGTATGCATGCACAGTCACAATTCGTTTTACACTCTTCCAGGAACTCGATAACTTAGTGTCTACGATAAGTCATACGAATTATAAAACTTATGGTGTGAGTACATACGGTATCATCATCACCAGAATTAAATCCACATCCGTTATATACAAATATGTTTTGCAACCACTGGATCAAACATATTCAGTACACAATACACAACACGAAAATGTCTTGCTTCTGAAATCCTGCCGGTTTTCATGAATGAATGAATGAATGAAAACAAGCATGAATGAACCCAAATATGTATATCCTCTGTTTTCTTCCTTCCTCTCTGCTTCGTGGTCTATCACTAAAAGATGGGAGAGCAATATTCCCTAGTATGGTATTATCCACAAGAAACAAACTCATTCCGACTTAATATTTTGAGTCAGACTATTCATTCCCAATGGCACACTACAATTCTTGTACACAATGCAATGCAATGACAAAGTCTGGAGTCAAGTCACACAGTATCCTGCATAAAGTCGTGCCCTTCTACAATAAACTATACACATCAAACAACCTTATCAGTTTGTTATCGCTGATGACGAAAATGATCAGTACACAATGACACATAAGTGCGTAAATAATTAGCGTGAATGGTTATCATCACTAAATATTTCACAGTACGTCAGCGTATGTTTGCATATATATACAACTAAAAAAATCCCAACAGCTCCATAATAATTAATAATTTTGCATTTGCAAAACGAGTCCTAAAAGTTATTACCACAGCATGAGAAACTAAAGTTTTGGTAATCTGCAAAACTTTCGGTTTTCCATGAAGAAGTTATTTTTAAGAATGAAGTGCAAACACACAAGCTTTCACTACTGACGATGATGTAAAGTGAAATAACGAAGAATATCAAAGTTTATACAGAGAGCTCACATTATCGTCAAATTTTTTGGTGCTTATAATTCTAAGACTTCTTGAACTACACCAATTCACAAGAAAAGTAATAATATACCCACTTCTCAACTTCTCTTCAAAAACTTTTTCTTCTACGGAATGAGCCAGTGCCGAAGAAATATGAAGACGAGGAACAAGCATTATAAAACCAGCAACAGCAGCGCAAAGAAGCAGCACGACCCCGTGGACCTTCTCTACGGATCGGCACGCTATTTCTGAATGTTATGTTGGCAAAGTTCCGAGTTCTAACTTCCAACAACTTCCACTCTGTACATATGCCTATATATACATACATAACTAACACAATGTCCTTTTACTTGCACCAAATAATGCACGGGCTGCGAGAAGAAATGAGAAGGAACAGCAGTCCAACATTCACCAAACTTTGACTACATACTTTTTTCTATACAAATATTGGAACCTAGATCCTATAGCCTGTAACTATTGTACTCTTCCAATTTTAATACATGCCATGCAAGATTCATTCATAACAGCGGAGCCACAAACAAAACAGTTCAAAACACACACATACCACTACTTATACTTTCGTTCCTATATATTTTACCTCTTTCATATTAAACTATGTAACTCGCTTGCTTTCGCTGCTCAACCTAAACTGAATGACTCTGATGTTTAGAGAAAGAAGTACATAAGCTCTGCAGTCGCTGTTGAGTTTGCTCTACAACTCACTCCTCCTGCTTTTATATGTAATGTTCTTGCATGTGTCTTTCTGTACCGTGTGCCATCACCAAAAAAAAGAGTAGGTACATTTATGCATTATATACATACGATGGAGAAGAGAGATCTCATACAAGTGCACTGTTCTTCTTGGGTTTTAGTAATGTAGCATTATTGTATGCAAGTGTGTATATTTAAGTATATGGACGGGTTGTTACCTTCCTCCTTCTTCTTTCCACATCGTATTATATCGATTCTCATGAATGTTCTATGCATCTTTTCCTTAACTACAACTCCTGCATATAACGTGTACACCTTCATCATTCACAAAAAAGGAAACTCAAGTACCAAAATTCTGGAGAATCTTACAACACAACACGGTGACGATGCGATGGTGTGGTCCGTAAACAATTTTCCTTATTGTATTATTAAAGATAAGGTTCTAGTTTTTGCTACTTGTGCTGCTTCGTAAAATCTATCGTAAATCCAAAATAAAAAACAATGCATTCATTTATCCGATCATCATAAATGAATCAGGCAACCAGCTACTATTATTTTCCTCGACAGATGAAATCCATATCATAGCAGATGTGCTAACTCTATATGTAAAACGAACTTCTTCCGGAAACGTGACATGTATTTGACATATCTATCCTATCTTCTTTATTATAATGCAAGCATGGATAAGGGGACAAAAGCTTATTTCCTGAAGGTTAACTGTATTTATTTTATGATGAGTGTTGAGCTGTATGAGCCTAAGCCATAAACTGACTAAAACTAAAACAATCCCAAAACCTACTACACACCAAATAATACCAAAACATAATGCATACCATTAGTACCATCCCATTTTGACCAAGCAGAAATAATAAATGAAATCTCTAGTCACCTCTCAGTCAATTCACACATGTCCGCAAGTACAAAACAATTTTTGGGATTAGGACTGGGATGAAACTTTACTACAAGCTCGTACGCGCAGATGGTGTAATGCATTATGCATAGAAAATATAAAAATATAAAATACCTATATAAACTAACTCATCTAGAGTTCTACGTGAAGTACGGATGTGCACCTATTTCTATTACAGTTTTATAATCCCCAAAAGCTATTATTTCGTCCTGCCTGCCTGCTGATACATTTGCTGTTCACAAGGATGAAGAAGAGCACAATGAGGGCAAAAAATACAACAATTTCAACCAACTACTACGATCATCATCATCTACTATCATGCTTCCTACTACTACATATACTATTCTCCATATTTATCCACTACGTTGCTATTACCCTTCTCTCCTTTTGGCTTCCCGTTGCCTTTCCTCTGCCAGCTTTTAAAGTGTATGCTTATGCTTGCCACTTTTACTCCATTCATTCATTCATTCATTCATTCATTCTCTCTCCTCTCTTGCATCCTCGCCAACTCATTCATAAAATGCTACATACCTACATTACTATATGCTCCCCTAAAAGACAAGATGCGTACAACTAAGGGATATTAACAGGGTATTCATGTTGACTCTTGGGAAGTGGCTTCATTGGCTGTTTGGGAGCTTTATGGATATGATACTGTAATGGGATGTGTAGGAGTAGAAGAAAAACGACTGACTGAGCATTGAGTCAACTGTAATAACATAATCCTTTCTAGATATGATTTCCCATGCACGCCTTCTGATTCCGTTATACAACAGACATATAGATAAGTGCTTTTTACTCTTCTTATTTATATCACTTTTTACTTTTATTTCAAATGAAGCCATATATCATCAAATTAAGAAATCCGAAAATCTATAGCATTATGAATGTATTTGTGGATGCATCGTCAGTCTTACGAGGCCAAAAAACATGCTTGTTCAATCCCAGTTATTTCCTTTCCTCTATTTTCTGCCAGTGTATCTCGTATTTTTTTCCTTTTTAGGCTGATTCTCTCATTCGAAACAGCATGGGGAATATGGGAAGTCTGAAGCACGTCTTCCCTTCTGGTGAGATGTAATATTTCTAAGCTAGGTTTTATTACTAGAGCATTTGTACAGGCATCCCTAGAAATTGTTCAATTCAACGAGATGAAGTGTGTATGCTCAAGAGCAATTAGTTGTAGTAAACCATGCGCCTGTGCTATAAACTTAAATGAGATGTTTTCTATTCATGGTTTTTACAACTTTATGAGAGCATTTATCCTTACGCTCAAGCTTGGTCTTCTTCGAATGGCATTCACAGCTATTACATTATACATTGAGTTTGAAAGCGTTAAATTTTGTCAAGCAGCAGCTCATAGTCACAGACAACTGTGAAATAATGGCTGAGCCATGTTCTAGACCCTGATCTGAATACAGAGATAGTTTTTCAGGTAATCCAAAATTCAGTTTAGCATGGAATTAGTTTAGTACAGTATTAGAACATGAAGCTGTATCTACACTACACAGCCCATATACACATTAGGTACATGTCAAGAAGTGATAAATGGCGAATTGGAGTTCAGTGAATTGTGAAATGGGATAATGATACTACGCAGAACTAAGAAATTCAAGATGAAGATTTCGTATCCTTGCTACACCCACATCTGCATAAGTATTAGGAAAACAAAAACAGTCTGACGAGATTTAAGATTAACCAGAAATCATTTTAGAATCAGGCGAATCTGAAATTGAAATGCACTCTATATTAAGAAAAGGTAATGTCCTACGCTACGCTCCGTATTGAATTCTCGGAAGTGTGAGTATTTCCTGTTTAACAATTAATCTTTTAATAACTACCAGGGTAAAAATTGACTAGCCGACATTGTACAATAAAGATAGTTTTAGAAACAGCAAAAGAAACAAACAAGAACAAGACAGTGACTATAACATTTTCAAAAATACGATAGGAGAAAACTCATTACTATAGATGAAAATGCACAATACTGTCAATAGATAGAACGCCAATCCAATGATACAGTAACTTTTTGATGCCGGTTGTGAAGGCATTAGCGTATGCATTTTATATGTGCCTATTAGTTTTCACTTCCTAACTAACGTAACGTAAAGGTAACTACCCTTGAAATTTGACGACTCATCTTGTATGAGACTTATAGCTAAGTACTACAAACCAATGAAACTTGATCAAGTACACGATGTAGGAATTGAAGACGAGTATGTAAATAGTATTGAGTAAATAGTCATTATCAGCCAAAGAACTGTCCTAAAATTTCATTGTAGAAGAACGAAGAAACTGCTGAAATCTTAAGTTGATGATTAGAACTGATATTGTAAAATTCTTTTTCAAACATCATTACATCCTCGTATCTACTTCTGTAATACGATTAGCTATCCTACAAATACGTCCATACCCTATATAATCGTAACTAGATCATCGCAAATACCTTCTACAGAGGTTTCTTTAACTAATCATGGTCACGGGAATCTTCACAAAACTACTGAAATACAATATGAGAAAAATCTTTATTCTAGACTCACAAGAGTGAAAGTTTACTAGAAATAATTTTTAATTACGCAGTCATCCGTCTGTATATGCATACATTATAATCGCTCTTATTTCTTTACATTTCAAGGAATTGAATCCTAACCAATGACTCAATACACTATTTCCTGTATGTATTTCAGGGTAAACGCGAATCAGGGTAGAAATGGAAAAGGAGTGAAATTTCAGGCAACTCGTTTTTTCTTTGCCATCTTTCCTTACATATAATATCGTATTCCATACCTCAATGTAGACTCAACAAATCCATAAGAAAATGAAAAACAAATACAAATGTACCTATACTCTGCTGTGCAGTGCACGTTATATGAATTGTCAACATTCTTGTAGTATACGACATTCATCCATGAATCATCATAGTTTTAAAACGTAAAGTCTATTTCATTATGTTTTAGTCATTTACTCTCGTCTATATCAATAACCATTTTCATCATTTCCTATGTTTATGAGCAACTAATCAGTGTAAGCTTTAAACATACAAAACCTGCAAGAATATCAACACGATGCATATATACAATTAGTTAGACAAATCTCATATACTCCATTCCGATTGTATGATTTCGTTAATTCGTTAGTTTCCATTTTTGACGTTTACACGCATAACATGGTCCCCCCGACTGTCACAATATCGCGATCAATATTTAGCTCGTACATACTTCGATAGATATTAAACCTTGATCTGCTGTTGGGTTGTATTAATTTCTGCAGGTTTTCCAATCGTTGACGGCGATTATGGAGAAGTCCTTGTGACAAACGAGCAAAACGTAAGTAGGGGGCATTATTTCTGGCAACAGTGTACAAACGAGGTATATTTTACGGGTGACAGAACGAGACATAATTTAGAAGAGTACATTTTGTACCAAGCTAAACATTTATGGATGGTAAACAGTATGGTAGTTGCTTCAGCTGGAAAATTATCTTCACCCATTACATCCATAAATTACTTCATAACCAATAAAAACAGCTTTTTTAAAAACTTACTAATAAGATGACGCAAGCTGGAACGGTTGGATGAAAGCCGTACAATGTTCCGTTTCCAAAATGACTCCTTCTTCTTCACTACTGCTTCTGCTGATTCAGAGTCTGAGTCAGTCATCAGCAGTTCTCCTTAGTTATTACCAATTTTCCTCCCGTATCATAATTATATTATCCCCTTTTCATTTCATTATTCCCTCATCAATCAAACTAAAACCTTTGCTTTGCTATAAACTAAATCTTCAAGCTTCTCTTAAAGCTCTTCCAACTTTCACTCCAAAATCCCCTTCTCTCCAATCTCAACAACATTATTGCAATAAATACACAACTCTCTCCCAACTTTAAGTCTCGTTACAACACCCATTTTTTTCAACAATTTTTAGTTCCACACAGGTGGTTCTTAAAATTTGCTCAACCACATCCCACACAAAAAAATTGTCGCCACTTGTTGATCCTTTAATTAAAACTCTAATTAAAAAAGTACCTTACAAAACTCTGTCCAGTCTCCTCACACTTTAGTAGGTGTTGTCTTCTGACTCATATTCCAAGTTGATGTTTGTTGGGAATTTAATCCAAGAAAGGCTTCAATCTCCTTCTCCTGCCTCTTCTTCACCAAATAAAAAATGTGTTTTTGAGCACTTCCAATCTCGACCTTACTACGTACACGGCTTAATAACACACACGGATCAATCTAATCCAGTCTATCGTGTGATCGTGTCAACTATATTTTTTTCCTGTGATGATCCTGAGGTTTGTATGGTTACTTTTTTATCACATTGAATATGAATCACAGCAGCTAGATTACAATATCGTCTTCGTCACAATAAAAAAGTAAATGTGAGTGTGTATGTGTTTGAGCAAATCTCGACGAACTATTTAAAGGATCACCCTGGCCCTGTCTATGTTGTGCAAATACGTTAAATGTAAATGCATTTAAAAGTGTAGGTAGGACAGTAGATACTGTATGTACTAGATTAAATTGTGTAAATACACGTATCGTAGTAGATACCAGCTGACTTTTTATTATTGTGCATGTGGGGCAATGCGGATTGAGTGTATTTGGGTTGTAGATATACGGAGCAGATACTTTGGTATTTAGTATTGCAAGACTGTAGATAGTATTGTACATGCCCTCCCATATGACATTTTAAAAGCACCTTTTCAAAAAGTGCATTTACGCATGTTGTTTAGTGCAGAGTAAAAGCACTTTTGTATGAGGAGGGTAAGTGTTTTTGATGCACCTTTTCAAAAAGTGCATTTACGCATGTTGTTTAGTGCAGAGTAAAAGCACTTTTGTATGAGGAGGGTAAGTGTTTTTGGAAGATTATTAGTAATTAAAGTTATAAATTAATTAGTAGGTTATGTGTAAATAGTATAGCGCTGTGTTGTTTTAGTTGATTTAGTAATGTATTGTGTGTACCTTGGGGTATAGTTTGGGTTTGGATATTTTGTGTACATTTAAAAGCGTTTTAGTGAAGGTGAATTGGAAAGGAGTGTGGATAAGATGATAAGATTATGGGAATTAATTTATTATTATGTATGTGTGTTAAAAAGTAACTAACAACTAATATAACTTGTTTTCTTGCAGATATCCCTAAAGTGAAAGTCTTGGCTAAAATAGTGGAGAAAGGAGGATTAGAGGATGGCTCAGGTTTATAGGACGAGGAGACGTGTAGAGGAGGACGTGATAATTCGGGAGTTGACAGAAGAGGAACGTATAAGGAATGCAGCTAACGTGACAAATTCTTCAGATGATGAAGATAATGAACCGGAGGAAGAGGATGATGTCCCATTTACAACTAAGCTTCGTGCAGCTACCCGTAAAGTTCATAATGTTAGTGATGCGTTGGTGAATGCGAAGTTGGGGATAGGTAAGTACATCAGAGTGAAGAAATTTATTGAAAGTGAGTTATAAGATTAGTTATGGTTTAAAAGGAAAGTATATTTGTGTCTTTCTAGCTATGTCGGACGAAAAAGTTTGGGCAGAAGGACTTCTTGTGTTTTATGAGATCTTCAGGTTTTTAGAGAATGCCTTGGAAAAGCTTGCACCTCGTAATTTCCATTTTAAGAAGATGGCTGCTGTTATACGTGATATTCAGAGAGCAAAGGCGTTTGAAGAAGATTTGGAGTATTATTATGGGAAGAATTACTTGAAGACGTATGAAATCCGTCCATCGGTTGCTGATTATTTGAAGCATCTGAAAACGCTGGAAGAAAGGGAGCCCCTGAGACTGTTAGCGTATGTATATCATCTTTACATGGGACTGTTGTCAGGAGGTCAGATATTGAAGAGGAAGAGAGAACTGAGAAGAAAACTTAAACGTGGCTTGGGAGAACTTCTTGGGTGGCTAGGATTACACTCGCGCAGTCCCTCTTCAAATGTTACTGGCTCAATTTCCGCCAAACCTGGGAATGCTGTGACGACGTTTGGATTGGATGATGGAAGGACAATAAACGATATTAAGAAGGAAATCGCTTTTACTATGAATGATATTGCAAGTGACTTGTCAAAAGATGAAAAGGAATCTTTGTTATCTGAAAGTGTGATAGTTTTTCAAAGAAACAACGAAATAGTTGGTAGTATTGAAAGGACGGGGTTAATTGCTTTGAAGAACCTTACTGGAAGTCCTGTGATTTGGCTGGTGGCACTCATTGCAATAGGAACTTTTTGTATGTTCATGTACACTCGGGGTGCTCCAAATCCAGTAATTATTAGTCAGTCATCAGATGCCATTAGTAGTAGCTCCAACCCTTTTGATTTAAACCCTATAGATACACAGTTTGAAGCTGCTGCAGATGGATTTTTGCAATAATTATATATTATGAATGTTAACTACAAGTCACACAAATTCATACTGATTTAGGTTTACAGACACTATGTAGTAAATTTACCTATACTGTACCAACCACCTTTTTCCAAGGTTTTAATACAAAATTATTACATTCATAAAAGGTTCTCAACTGGTT
Organism: Orchesellides sinensis; assembly: GCA_027744375.1. NCBI lineage: Eukaryota > Metazoa > Arthropoda > Collembola > Entomobryomorpha > Orchesellidae > Orchesellides > Orchesellides sinensis. The sequence goes on along the minus strand of JAHZNG010001963.1, from coordinate 793 downwards.
TTCCAGTAGTACTTAATATAAGCATTTATATATTTTAGTAATGTTAGAATGTTTTCCTCTTCGCATTGAAAATCTTTTTTGACCAATGTATCTTCAATAAACCATGGTTATGATAATATTTTCCAAGAATTAATGTATCCAATCATCAATCATGTATTTTATCTATAAACTAAACTACTATTGAGAACTTATATACTTGTCAGTTTTACATTGTACATATAATTAATTATGCTATGCCATACAAACACATATACAATATATGAAAACCTGTAAATTTTGCATTATTAAAGACTTTAAGCAGTTTTATTTATAAATTCAGTTGATCATTTGAATAAAAATAAATTCGTAAACAAAATATTAAATGAAAATATCGCATACCGTCTTTAATCTAGCGATTTCAAAATACTGATATTTATATTCACATAAGTGTTCATCATTGTATGCAGTAAAAAAGAATTTTCATAAAACTTAAAATCTACTTCGACAAATGCTTTACATAAATGCAAGAGCTTATAGTATTCTTTTACCTGAATATAGAAATCAAATTAACGTGAAATGCATGAATGTTCGCGTTAAGGCAAAGTTTTTGGGTATTTGAAACTGTAAATGGAAGAAAAAACCGCACCCTTCTGAAATTAAAGTGTCCCGGGGTGTTGGATAATATTAGTATCATAATTATAGTCTTCACTATGAGACTCGAACGCAACCACTATGGGGCCATACACATATTACGTTATCAAATTTTGGCCGATTTTTGACCCCCCCACCCACCTTGTTATCATATAGTTAGATT
>JAHZNG010001962.1:0-15120 GCA_027744375.1 Orchesellides sinensis | reverse complement strand
AAAGGGCTTGTTTTTTTTGTCCCATGTCCCCCACTCCTCTCCTGTTGCTCCTTACACAAAAGTGCAATAATGCACTATATCATCATCAACCCTCGCAGTGTCTCTCTCTGTGTATGTTACACTTTTGTAGTGTATATAACTCCTCATATTTCATGATTGAGTACACGACGGGAAAAAAGGAAATGGATGAGATGGCAGCAACAAGAAACTGGATATACGATGCTTCTATTCAATTTCCCTTGAAAAAAAGTGTTGGTTCGCTGAAAGAGAATTGGGTTTTATCTACTTTCAAGCGAGCAAGAGAGAGAGAGAGGAAGACAATTCATTTCCTGATTCACTCACTTGGCCCTTTTCTCATCGCCTCATGGAAACTAAACCGACTGGAGAAAAAATCTGGACAGAAAGATACCTACTCAACTACTGTGTATATATCCACTTGTATGATTCTCTTACATGAACAAAAAATATCATAATGCACATGCGACCATAATTGTTGCGATAGTCATGATGATGACGAAGAATGAGTGCATCGTCCAAAGTATTTTTGTGTGCATGCATGGGTGTAATGGTTGGTGAGGGGGAAAGTGCATATAAAGATAATAATAAAATGTCCACAAAAACCAATGAACTTGGTACATACCATGTTGGTCAGTCAGTATGGAGTAGATTGTACACAAACAAAGACACACATCATACACCAACTCTGGTTTGGTAACTGAAGAAGTAGTAATAAAACCAATGTCTGAGGAAAAAAATCGATCAAGCGTGTCCACTTGTGTATAAAATGACCAGAAGAAGAAGCAAAGTCAAGACACAATCACAAATAATAATGCTGTTGACGTTGTTGGTGTGTTCACAATAAAAATAAAATCCTCTCAACTAAGAAAACAGACAGGAGGGACCTACGCAAAAAAGGTCTTCCACTCATTCCCTGTCGCCCATGTCTTTTTCCATCTTTAAGGATGACTCACAAACCCGTCTTAAGATAACGTTTAAACAACCTTTTTGACAGTAGGTTTGGCTTTTTTTAAATCCTAACCAACAACGAACGTCAGACCAAACCAAATCCTAACTGAAGACTATTACTATCACACACACGAATGGTTTTAAAACGGAAGCTGCTCAAATAAACACAAGAATTCCTCATCCAGACTTTGAAACGTAAGCATAAAACAGGGCACGGGCTTTTTAAAGCTATTTTAAAAAATAGGCATTTGACAGACCTGTTTTATTTCATCATTTCGTCATGCTGGCTTCTTCATACGAATATCACGGCAGGAGAGATTATGTATGCTCATGATGAGTATGTGTGCAAAGCTAGTTAAACTGATAACTCATCATTTTTATGGGAGATGCAAAAGCATATCCTCACGCGCGTTTGGAAACGCTAATATAACTTTACTGATCTGCATTTTCTTGGATCATCTCACCATCTCTCTATTCCAAAGATACAAATAAGCAAAAGCCAGAACATTCTTCATGACTGGGCATATGGCACGAGTAAAATAGATCTGTCGCAATGCATAAAATGATGCATGATGAGAAGAGGCAATATATGCATTGTAAATTGCATCTTGCTCGCATTCCATTTAATTCGGCTCCCTCTCCTCTCTCCTGTCATGCTTCCAAAACGGAAAATAGTAAAAGATGAGGTGGCTTAACGATTGTTTATACAAGTCCAAGTCAAAATCTTTCACGTTTTATTATCAATCCCTTCACTTTTCATATGTATGCTGTACATTCGTACAAATCTCATATATTTCCCATCCCATATAGACAAAAGTATGTAGTAATCATTTACGACACATTAAAACCCAAACAGGGCTTCCAGCCAAAGCCACCGGCGAATAACCAGCAGAAAGAGGATTTTCTTCGATTTCCAACAGGATAAAAAGTACATATCGTACGAAGAAAAGCCTTAAACAAACTAAAAAGTTTTTTTTTGCCTTCAGCCAAGCTTAACTTTTTAAAATGTTATTTAGTCTCTCTTGACTCTTCCTTCTAATCTTGCTTTATAAATTTTATAAATTTATTTCATACATTTTTTACTGGCTTTCTTGGAGTTGTTTCGGATTCGGAACTGCATGTACAACTATGGACGACTGTGGTGTTGAAAGTGTTAGAACTGCCTCTAACAAAAAAAAGCAGCGTGAAGTCTTGAAACACAAAAGCATTTTCACACTTGAGGAAAGCCATAAAAAACAAGTTGTGTTGTGTGTATAGAATAAGTATGCATTTTTGGCTATAGGCTTTGAAATGAGTTAGAAGATCTATTCTGACTGTGGAACATATCTTCTATAACAAACGTATAACCTTATGGGTGTACAAAGCACAGGAGCGTTTTGGACTGTGCAAAAGATGCAACCCACACCTAGCGGCTCATTCATAAAATTAAGCGTCAACTTGGTTTTAAACGGAGACGCCATGTAACGCAATGCTCTATACTAACAATACAGGCCTTTCCTTTCCGTATAAAATTATTAATACGGTTTTACTGCACAATAATATATTTCCCATTCCGTTCCAATAATATCTACATGTATTTTTTGTCACTTGTCATAAAAAAGGTAGAATAACAACTGCTTCTATGTTGCTGCTGGGACATGTGGGACTATAATACAAATGCAATAAAAATTGTAAAATGGGATATCTCTTCGTGACCAAATGCTTTTCTGATGGAATTACATTTTACCTGACCTGAAAAACACGACATGGCTTGTTGAAAATATTACATCCTATGGGATATCATAAAACTGTGCTTTTACATTAGAAAAATAGATATAAAAATGGAATTTCTTTATTTGTCTCTGACCTGAAAAACACGACATGGCTTGTTGAAAATATTACATCCTATGGGATATCATAAAACTGTGCTTTTACATTAGAAAAATAGATATAAAAATGGAATTTCTTTATTCGTCTCACATTTTCTCACTTTTTATTGACTTTTGACTTTATGCATTTCAAATTCACCAATATTTTTCATACATTCTTTGCAACCACAGCCGCCTAGCAAAATCCCAAAGCTTTTATTTTGCCATTCATCCATACTGACAAAATAAAATGGCGGTTTTGGCCGGAGAAAGGTTTCCAATGAAAATTTTATTGCTTGTGTCGACTAGTCTCCAACCACCAATCAAAATATCCACGAAACCTTCCAGGTTCAGGAAAAAAGCTTTATTTCCCAGTTTAAAAAAGATAAACCCGTAATAATAAGTCATGCTTAAAAGCACTCCACATTCCTCCCAAAATAAATCCATGATAATACAGTGTTTGCATACATTGTGGAAATCATGTCAATCAACGGACAGACGTCGGTAAGCCCATCTTGTCTTTGAGTGTGTGTGTATTGTCAATCTACAGCCTTTGAGTGACACGAAATGTTCATTAATATTGCACCAGGAGAGAAATCCTCTGCATATCAGATAAGACATTGACATGGGCAGAGCCGCGTAATAAAAGAAGAAAAAAAAACGCCATCGATTTGAAGAATTCCCTCAGGTGAAGAACAAAAGAGAAAGAAAGGTTCTGGAATTGTTTACTGGATTCTCCAGTGCATGATTTATGCATACTGAATGACAGAAATACATCAAGGAAGGGTATTTGGGTATTCTAGTACGCTTTGGGACCATAAGCCCAATATGAAAGCCTAAGCCTTTGTGACATCATCAGAAAAGAGCCTCGGGTTTATAGTTCCCATTTAAATTGAGTCACGTGCTTGGCATTTCCCTTTTTAAAACAAAAGAGTGAAAGGTATTTACATTTTCATTTTGTTCTTGACAATTCAAATCATTTTTTGACTTTTGTTGGCGGCTCCCACTGTGTTTTTATAATCCTGGATGCCTCCTTTTAATTTCAACTGCAAAATATGATTGATGATCAGCTTTATATTCTGAACAATGGACAGGTCGACCTGTATGCCATGTCAACTATAGCGAAATGCTGACAGACGTACAGTTATCTGGCTCGGACAATCTCTCCTTTCTCACGTCCAAATCCAACCCAACGCAACACCTGTCAACTGTCCATTTACTTTCTCTACTCCAAACACAACCGTCATCACGTCACAACAACGGAAATGAGAAAGTGTCCGAAAAAACACAAAAGAAGCTATTTGACCTACATCAGCTAATCTCCCAGAGAAAAAACAAATAACGCTTTAGTGTTTACTACTCCAAAATGGAGTCGACCAACCATCCATCACTTTTTAAACTGCGAAGAGCCATCTCGCTGACAAAAAGGATTAACTTATCATCAGAGTCCGATTTCAGATCTTCTGGCTGGTTTAAATTAACATGCACACCATAAAAGATTTTAGTCGTCGATCATCCCAGTTGTAGCCCCCAGGTTCAATCTCACTCTCGCTCTCATAATAATAACCCATGCATACATCAACTCAGTCAGCACATCAGATCAATTACTTTTTTACGAAAGTCTCCCTGCTTTCCCAGCCCCCCTGCAGTTTTCTCCTGGCGGAAGTGAAAATCCTCGGAAACACTACAAGAGTACAAGCCAAAATGTAAATTGAGCTTTGCCCTCACACTCCCAGTAAAATGTACTGCCATGTTACTAATTTTAAAATGAACATTGTTAAACGTGTGCCGTCTGGATTTTCCTTTGCAAGCCTTCTGGCTATAATCCGGATCCAACACCAGCGAGTAGACACTGAGCACATAGCATGGAATATAAATGGAAATGAAATAAACTTGTAATATCCTGTAAAAAACGGATGGTGGAACACTGGAACGTCTTTCTCTCCCTATGTGACAGCCTTCATATCATCATATGCGGTATGTTGTCTGGAGCCACGTTGCATTATTCTCGCCTCTCCAGAACACTGCTCCAGCAGTAATATACAGATGGATGGACATGACACTCCGAAGTGCCGGTGACACTAAAGAAGAATAGAAAATTGACACGAGGAGACATATACATAATATGCATCATGCAAGCATATTTATATACGCACTACTATTATTATTATTAGATTGCCTCCAAGCCAAGGAGGGGAGAGAAAGGATTTTAAAGCTGGGTCTGGATTTTACTGGATGGAGAGAGCGACTAAAACATGACAATATCATTATTACACAGTGACTGAGCAAGAGTTTGCTGGAATAGCCATTCTGCATAACTACACATGTGTGGAGGTTGCAATGCTGACGGCTACAAAAAGCTTTAAAAGTGATGATGTTTTTGAAGAACAAGTGATATGCAAAGTTGAAATGATGACCCGTCATATGTCATGTAAGCATTTTCTCCATTGTTCTTCTTCTTCGGAAGCCACAATGCCACCCAAGAACAAGAGAGCTACGTTGTACATTGCTCTCAAGAAAATTCTATTTTCCACAAGAAGAAAGACAGAGTGACACTTTGAATGGAACAGTGGTGGAGTCAGGGGAAAAAAATCAGAGGCAAAAATCAAAGAGTCACAAACAAAGCTCTCGTTTCCTCCACACCACCGCCGCCTCACTGTATTCCCTGTCAATATCAATCCCCTTCACATTTCCTTGTCGAAGGAAGAAAATACGTTATGTGAACCTCCATCGCGACTCTAGAGGACTAGATTTATATGAATTTTTTCTTGGGTTATTGCATGTCGTTTCCTTTCACATTCATTATACATCTTTCTTTCTGGACTTCCTCTAGAGTATTTCCGAGAAAGTTGACCAGGAGAGGGGTTCCAGTAACCAAAACAAAAAACAGCTTGTCTTTTGATGAGACATGAAATGTGACAAGAACGACTTTTTCTCAAGTTGGGTTATGCAACCTTCCCGAAAAATGCAGCTTTCGTTTACTCCGTACGNGTTGACCAGGAGAGGGGTTCCAGTAACCAAAACAAAAAACAGCTTGTCTTTTGATGAGACATGAAATGTGACAAGAACGACTTTTTCTCAAGTTGGGTTATGCAACCTTCCCGAAAAATGCAGCTTTCGTTTACTCCGTACGAAATTAAACTACTTTTCTGTTCATTGCTTACACGCACGCATGTAATGAATATACAAGAGCATTGCTAATTTTAACCCTTTCCCGTCTTTATAAAAAGAAAAGTAACGAGTTTCCTATTTTTTAACGAATTAGTAAAAGTATACACTTTTCTCCAAATTTTACTACAAGCTGCTTTGCTTTTCTCCCTTAATCATCCTCCATTTCATGTTCCATCATAGCGCATTTCTTATTAACGACTTTCTGTAAGTGACGATGGGAGGGAAAATCTCGTGGACTTACTTTCTACAAATTTTTCATGAGATCTCATCTACTACTTTCAAGTTCAGCGGGGAATTCCTGTGACTATCTGTAAGTGACGATGGGAGGGAAAATCTCGTGGACTTACTTTCTACAAATTTTTCATGAGATCTCATCTACTACTTTCAAGTTCAGCGGGGAATTCCTGTCTCTCATCTTCATTTTTTTTGTCTGTCTTTCTTTCCAAAAATAAAAGAAAACAAAAAAAGAACTTTCCAACTTCATCCTTCCTTCCCTAACTACAACACAAAATGAAAGCTGGAATTTTACTAGCCTAGTGAAAGCCAAAAAATATTATATAATCAAACTCAAGTTGCTTTTTTTGTTACACCCCGCTCAAGTTAATAAACGAAATGACGGGGAAAGAGCTAAAAATATTTATAACAAAGGTAGAAATTGCTGCTTGAATATCTTTCCTATTTTTACAGCATTTTTGCCGCATTATCAAAAGGCATAAGGACTTTTTTATAATGGAACGTCAAGTGTATAGCTTCTGATCAATTTTAATATCTTTTTTTAGAAGGGTTTCCTTTTTCTCATTCACTTTTCATATTATTATTCCCTCTGACAGGTTTATCAAGTCCTTGTCTGCCTCTTTCCCCCTGTATTGCATCATTTTCCATAAAAATACATACAAAGCCCTACAACATCCAGCTCATTTGCAGAGTTGGACCGGGTAAAAGGAAGAATTCCGTGAAAAATGGCAAATTACAAGAGAAAAAATATATATTTCATATATTCTATTCCCTTTTCTTGTTCCCTCATCAAAACTATAAAAAGTTCATTTTCATGGATGATACTGTATCTGTATTTTTTATTCTTTTCTTCTTTTTTTAACCCTTTCCTTTTTTTTAAAAAAGAATTCTAGTTGTCTGTTGTACAGATGAAAAAAATGAAATATATTCCATCAATGCACATCATCGTTGGCGATGAGCCTTGGGATTAAAAAGGAGAAGAAGGGGAAACGTAAAAAAATACCGTTTTTTCTTCTTCTTCAGAAGAGTAGCAATCGTACAATCAAGACAGAGATGCACAGACACAAAGAGAGAAAATGAAATGTAATAAAAAGTATTATACCAACACACAATATGAAGACGAGCATTCTATGTTGTGAGATAACAATGTATTTCCATTTCCATCCGACATTCCAAAAAATATATATAAGTTAAGAAAAAAAAGTCATAACACAATGACACTTACTTTCCTTTTCCTCATCTTCTGCAGTACTCACAAGAAAAGAAGGAAGTTTTGTACAAAAGGTGAGTTGTGAGTTAGTAGTATGGATAAGTATGATGTAGATGCAATAAACATGAATCCATATTACCCTCCTTTGCTTATCTCCACAATATAATGTATATAAGAAAAAAACAAGTAATATTTATTCATGGATGCATTCATACATCTTTCCGCTTCATTGCACAAACACGCATAAACTTATTGTGTGTTCCTTATTCTTGGTGGGCAAAGAAAAGTGCACAGTTACAAATATTCAAATAAGCCAGGCAGGCATGCATGCATAAAAGGAAGGAAACTTTTTTGTGACATTATGACTTCTTGCGACATTCCACGTTTCTCCTCTTGTAACACCTCACTCGAAATCTCCTACTGGAATGTACATGCTCCAGCAGCAACTTTTGGAATGTAAATCATGACGATGATGATGATGAGTGTGTATGCATTATACTTGTATACCCTACCAATGTGTTTTTTCCTGTAAATGTGAGTGAATTGTAAAAGGTGGTCATAAAATTTCATTTTCATTCCCCATCCCTACATTTCTGTGAGAGGGATGCAAGTAGCATGCATTTTGGGTTGATGCGATGTCCAAAAATGTGTATTTCCTTCTACGACTTCATTTTCATTCCATTCCATATTCCCTAAACAATTTCTACGTAGCAAGGCGATACATTTAAGTAATGTGGGCGATATGTGGTTGTACAGTCATTGGAGGATTGAGAATGGGAAGAGCAATGAACTTACACTTTCTCTCTAATGCACACATGCAGACTGGTGCACATACCTTAAAGCCCCATCTTAAAAAATTTAAGTCTGACTTTGGAGAAAGCTGAAGGAAATAAGAAGTAAAAGCCTGTCTGAATGAAAGCTTATATATTGGAATGAAATGTACGCAACACTGAGAACTTTACTGAGGATGGGAGGAATGATGTGGAAGAGATGCAATATTATGCAATGGCAGTAGTAATCATCATCAACAACAAGAGTAGGAAAGATGTGGATGTGATGTTCTTTACGTATTTTTATTTTTTATCCTTTTCTGGAGAAGCTTGGATGACTGGATCAGCATCACAATAAACTGGGAAATATATACCGAAAACGGAACGCACTTCACCACATGCACACATATGACAATAACATCAGATATTTTCAACCGCGCCATTTTATATGCCTCGCTTAGTCTTTCTCAAGAAGCAATTTTCTATTTTTTAAAGAAAAAGTCTGTGATTCTTCTTGCACACGCTCATTTATACGTTTTCTACAGGAGAAAAGTGTTCACAACAAAAAAGAATCCAATATCCTTTCCCACGGGCATATATACCTTACAAAAGAAAAGAAAAATCTAGCGTGGAAAGAATGAAGGTAGAAAAAAGTGAAGTAGAAAATGCAGGAGAAAGGAAGCAAAACCAAATTAAAGAGCCCACATTATTACTCGAGCCCAAGAGATCATGATAAATTATAATGCATCTGTCTTGTACGCTTATTTTCTCCAGACTACTTTTTTTTATTCTTGCCAGCGCTCAAGCTCATTTTAAAAAAGTTCAACAAAAAAGTTGAGTCGAAGGTTTATGCAGACTTCGCTCTACAACGAAAACCACTGACTGACTCACTCTTCTTGTTTTGTTGTAATAATGCAGTGTGTAGACAGATGAATGGAAACGACAAAAACACAAATTTTTCCCTAATCTTCATCACACATCAGCTACACATGTCTCCCATTCCTTCCTACACTAAAATTTCATATGCACAAACAAAAAATACATGCGTCTGTATATTTACTTATATTGGCACCCTATTTTCTATTTACTCCACAAATGCTTTATACGGATAAGTGTCACCTCCATTTTCTTATCGGGAGAATATTTAAAAGTGCCACAATCGTAATAATATTCACATCACATTCAGTCAATATTGCCTGTTTAAATTTGTGGTGACAATTCAACTACAGGTCAAAATCTGATAGGTACAAATCTAAACCTTATTCTAATCTACTGTAAGAGATGGTTAATAAAATTACATCAGAATCCGTTTTTGGTGTTTTTCCTGTTCTACTTCATCAAAAAAGTCAAACCAAGTTTAGTTTGAATTGACATGAATTCTTTAATAAAAATACAAGATCAAAACCACTTGTAAAAAAGTATTTACGTTTTATTTCCTTTTCACTTCGTTTCAGTAAGCAAAGCTTCAAAATAAGCACACCAGGAAATTCTTTGACGATCCATAGGATTACACCGCAACATAAAAACAAAGGGAAAATGAATATGTTGATTGGAACGGATGTAATAATAGTTGGCGTGGCTGTGCACTGTCATTTAATTAGCTGTGAAACCTCACATGATGAAAGCGCACCCTCTGCTATTCCCAGTATTTCTATGAAATATCCCATATGCCAAAGTCAACATTTCATTTCGATACATTTTCCCGGAACTGGGAAAGGAATTAGCATAAAATTCACTTTCTTCTTGATTCAAATGCAGAAAATACCACATCATCAACAACAAACATTTGATCATAGATCACAATCACTGAAATATGGCGCAATCCAATAAACCACACCAAGCAAAACCAGTTTCCGCTTAAAATTTTATTGAAATTTCTATCTGGTGCACATATTCCAAAATTCCAGAGGAATGCTCATTAATTACTCTGACCAAACCGTTTTTCATATGACAAAAGCGGAAGAGGAATGCAAGCAAGCGAGTGACCACACAACTCTCATTTATCAAAATCACACCAAACTCAACTTCCAAAATCCGTTGACTATGACCTTCATTTCATGTACTGCCAACTTGAGCAATTACAAATTACAATTTTTACGATTGGACCATGTATTTATCGAAAGAGACATCGGGTGAATTTTAATTTTCATCGAGGGCAGACACACGCCACCACCTCACGTTCCGTACACAGAGATAGCGAGGGTCTGTTTTATTTTATGATGTCAGCATCATGCATTTTCCTGTGAAAAGCATTTAATTTTCATTGACAACGACAAACACTGGGATCCCCCTTGGTTCATGGGATTAATAATTAAAGCCCACAATTTTCTCCATCACGTTGTCCTCTTTGAAATAAATACAGTGACCAGAACAGATACATTTTGTGAGGAAAAAACACATTCCCAAATTCAATTTGAATCCTAAACAAACTCAAAATGAAATGGTTATAAAAAGTGCATATACATGGCTAACAATACAATAAAAAACTATTGAATCCCCGCAACTCTCGTGACTGACAGACAAGCAGAATGGCAAAAGTAAAGAAAGGCTGAAGAGCTCCTCCATCCATTCACTAATCCATGTACAAAACATAAGCAAGGCTAAACGTCCTGTGCTCCACCTCCACTCCCTCCACGCTTCAACACCAATTTCTAGTGAAAAGCAGCACAGTATTTTTTGTGTCTGTTTACTTTTGAATCTATTCATTCCAGCTGGATGGTCAGGAAAAGACTTTCTCCTTTACTTACCACAGCAGCAGCCATTCGCCATCATCATCATCATCATATCATCATAAAATAATGCATGTTTACCCAGTTTACTTACCCGCATGGTATATTTATATGTATACAAGCGGAGGAGGAACGGTTTAGTTAAGTCAGGGGAGAAAATGGCTTTAGACAGACTTTCCCTTTTTGCTTATTGCTTCTGTTCAACTGTGGAGTAAGCAAACACTCCTCCTGTTGTGGATATTTTCTCCTGATTTTATCCATATGGCTTTGGATATAAGTTTGGGAGACTTGCTGGCATGATGATGGCATGTGTACTTCAAAGCAGACAGACATACTCGTCTGATGCTTTCTTGCTTACTTGCAAAATCAATCTTGATGAATAATAAATTAAAATGGAAATGAGAGCTGAGGAAGGAGAGATTGGGAGTGGGTCTCCGCTTATTTTATCAATACACAAGTAAAGCAGGCAAAGACATATGTGTGTACACGACGGAGGAGTAAAATTGTGCCTATGGCTGTCTTGTGTACACATTTTAAACTGAGAAGACGAGAATGAAAGATTGAGGAAGGAAAGAAGGAGCGATGAGGAATAAGTAATATCATGATGAGACTCAGAGACGTCTTTCCTCAAGGCAAACTGGGAACAGGATTTTTTTGTAAAGTTCATAAGAAAAATCTTGTACGGTTCATCTTCATAATTTTTATGCAACCATGACATGTGTGTGAGCGGGTTAGAAAGCTCCACGTGTGTCTATGAGTGTTTAGAGGTGGAGAAAACAATTGAATCATCTTTGTAGCGAAGAGGAAGTGTACAGTTTTTGAATATAAAGTAGCTTGGAGAAAGACAGTTTCTCCAGAAAACACTTTTAAAAAGATAAACATTGCAGAGTATGTGGCAGACATGCAAAATAGCTCAGAGCCAAATATAAAAATGGGGATGAAAGAAAAACAGGTTTTTTATGTACGTCTGTCTGAGAATATGCAATAATTTGAATACTAAGAAAAAAGGCGTAATTATGGATGTGGCATGTAAAGTGGACGTTAGACAGAGAAAATTATAGACGGATGGACAATAAAAAAGAACATGTATTGAAGAGCCCTTCCGAATATCCATTTCTCAATAATAACAGTAATAATCCGTCTAGCTGAAGATAAACGCGGTCATAATCACTCAGGAAATATAGAGTCTACGTTCAATCTAAAACAAATTATGAGAATTATGAGCTTCAATGTTTCCTTCCTACTCCCATTAGCATATAATTTCTCCGAAAACAAAAAAATTCTTTCCTCGACCATTAACACAAGGGGTTTGAGGTTTCTATACTGCACGTGCAGCATAAACATAATATGTATTGTATACTAAAGCCTTTTTTAATAGCGAATAATGATAGGAATAAAATACAAGAAAAATAATATGCGTTAAAAGAAAAAAAGGACAAAAACTTTTTATCTCGCACCAACAAAAAAATTATACATGTATTTCTCTCCGTTTTACTTTCTTCCGCCTTTCTCTCTTCTTATTTTCTCTGGCTAAATTAAATTGCCTGTGTGTAATACGCATATAATATGAAACTATCCACACTCAACTAAATGGTTTTTTAAGATAAGGCATACATTTTATATACAAAGTAGCAATTTCCCATCATTGTCATTACTATTCTATTTCCTTCCACTTTTATACTCATTCGTAGTTCAGTTGAGAAAACCCAAAAGGAAAAATTACTTTTTAAAAACTTTCTTTCTTTCTACATAATAATCTCAATATTACGCGTTACGTTATATTGTAAAGTACTGTGTTCATAGGAGCATCATATACAGACATAGTACCTCGAGGGACACAAGAAAACCAAAAAAATTCTCTCATTAATATTAACCAAGAAAAACTGATATTATTCATAAGTTTTCGTTTCTTCTTCCTCTTTTTGTACAAAAGGGGAAAGTTTATATGTGAAGCTGAATGAGCAACAGAAAACATTGAAAAAAAATTCCTTGTCAAAAGCGAACTTTTTCCCAGGCTAATTTCAATTATCTTAGGAAAGGGAAAAAGGAGGAGGAATGTCAAGAACTGAAAAGAGGAGCAACTTTCCCCAACAAATATACATTCCTATACCGTTTTATAACGCATTGATAAAAAGTTTGTACTTTTTACAATAGTAGAAGCCTCCTCCAGTCCCACTCATAATCTATAATACACATTGGAAAGTTTTAAGGTGGAACTTTTAACAATTTACCGTGTAACACACAATGCTTGGTAGTAATTGGCCTAAAAATTTCATACTATAAAGAGACCTTTCTCCTTTTAAGGGATTCATATTTATCTAACTGATAAGTAGTCTTAGCCTTTCAAACTCCAATTTTGCAAAGGACCTAATGCGGAAAGTAAACCTATTTGGGTGAATTATCCATCTTAAGATGAAATTGTAAATGGTTCATGGTTCATCCTATTATAACAACGTTTTTAGTTTTTGCAACACTTTTTCAATGATTCGCTTTTAACGACAAAAATTAGAAAAAGCGCTCCAACATTTTTAGCAAATCCTTATAGCATGCAAAGTCGTAAGCTCTTATATTCATATGGGCATTTGCCAAAAAATGCATGGCACCCATGGCCCAGGTGTGCACACACTTTTTTGTCTCAAGAGTATAAAAAACTAAAAAGTAAAGTAAACACGCCCAACATATGGTAAATAGCCGGCGGTCAAACGAATGTGTGTATCCAACGGAGAAAATCCATCTATTTCACACGCAAACGTCTCATTTATATTGCTCTCTCTCAAAAAACCTTTTTACTTGTTTCTTTTTCCCTTGTCATAAGTACACCTTGTGACAGCCTTATTATTTTCACCGTTTACATCTACAAAATGCTTTATTTAAAGAGTAAAGACCGCGTGTGTGTGATATTATTAAGTGCTCACAAGCAGTATGGAGTCAAAAGCCTAGTAATAAAAAAGCCATATGGAATAACAAACACAACTTTTTATATATTACGCGATTGTATATTCATATAGCCACTTTTTGAGTATTTCTTGAACGATCGCCATTTTCAACTTGGATTGGGATTTTAGTTGCCATTTTATGCAAAATAGAAAGGTGAGGCAGCTTGTGTGGTAGAAAAATTGTAGGCTGATATGAATCAGGAGAGAATAAACTGGAAGGATAGATTTTTAATGCGCTTTTGAGTGCTATTGTGAATGATTGAGCAACTCGGAAATCTTTACTTGTTCGTAAACGCCTTACATGCTTTCTCGAGAGGACGAAATGCGATAATTTCTTATGGTGGACGTGAAAAACGAGAAAATGAAATGTGGACACGGGTATATAACCTTGTATTCATATTTGTATACGTATATTTACATGTGTATAGCTAAAAGCTAGTGTGGTTTTTTGTTTTTCTTGTAAAAATTGATTAGGTTCCTAATGGAGTCAGGCAGAATGAATTGGGAAAGTGAATGGAGAAAGGGTAAATGTTATACATGTGTTTAGGTAAATTAAGCTTCATGTTACGTCTTGTAATGCATTTTGCATGTAGGAAATATATACTCTACAGGTTAATTTAACCCTTTCATTTTATTTTGGATTTTTGGCTGAAAATACGATTCTTTCGAGCATGAATTGCCTGCTTGATTGAGTTGAATGAGAGTAGAGCACGAAAACGAGGCTTTTTACGGTAATTCTAGAAAAAACATGTACAAAGCCGTATCATTACATACGCTATATTGGAAAATGGGAAAGTCCTCTCTTTCTGTAGAAATCCAATCAGGTATGAAACAATAGTAACTCAATCAGGACTTGATTAAAGCATAAAATCACAAATTGATTTGTTACACGTAACATGCAGCATGATGATAAAAAACAAGAAGGAAATGACCTTTCTCCTTTGTTGAGAGGGAAAAGTACCAAGCAAGTTGTTACCTTTTTCTCCGTTGTTTATTCGTATACGAAAGGTGATTAGGATGATTGCCATTGCAAAATGCTATTTAGCAATCATCCCAAAACCTTCACGTTATGTCATGCATCATCATTGTGAAATGAAATGACAAGAGAAGTTTTCCAATCATCATGTTTTTGTTATTTTGCTCCCTGTCTTTGGCGAAACGTTTTTGGTCATGTCAAATGTAATCACTTGATTGAATTTGACATTTGGGATAGTACTACGTACGTGCGTGTGTTTGGAAAACATCAAAGAGAAAATA
>JAHZNG010001961.1:0-12022 GCA_027744375.1 Orchesellides sinensis | reverse complement strand
ATGTCAGAAAAATACATTTCAATCTTTCACTCGTTTTAATAAATATATGTGTGTATGTACGTATGAATTTTCGAATCTTCATTTAAAATATTTTTTTGTGATGTGATATGGTAATAGAGGAAAATGACGTGTTGCAATTTGCAATGCATGATAAGATGAATATTATCAAATGCAGATAAGTGCGAAGTGTCAGTCACTCAGTGTATCGTTTCCTACAAAATTCTAATTGTCAAGATTTCCGGTTTCGAGGTTTATATTATTTTAATGGAACTTTGAAGCAAGGGGGGATAACGTGAAAGATAATACAAAACCATACAGCGAATTACAACGGCACATTTAAATAGCAATAGTTGTGCATTGTATGAATTTAAATAGTGAATTCTATTGCCAGCCAGCCATATTGCATGGAGTTTCTTAGAGTTCTTTCCTTAAAAAGCACATTTTAATATTCAATGTTTTACGTGCAGTTTATTTTAATTGCTTCACATAACATAGACAATATCATTGTTAGTATTACACATAGGAAGGTTTTACACTTTTACTGCATGTAATAACGCACACACAAAATACAACCATTATTATGGTGGCGGAAGTGGTGATATAGTTTACTAGAGAGCTTAAAAGTTTTTTGTTATACAGAAAAAATGACAAGCATGGTTTTATGTTAGTTCTTTGCCTGCTATCACATAAATCATTAAAATGTACGTTTTTATTTCTCCTTTATACTAAAAATTACAAACAATTTGTTGTTTGATAATCAATTATATGAATAACCTGCCTATAGACCATAATGTGTACTCAATTTTTTGGCATTTTGGATTCTCAAACAAGATTCTCATTCTCAATCTAAAAGATATTCCTGAAGCTAAAATAAGTTATTGCATAGAAGTATAATCTAATTTTCAGATCTTGCATTCTTTTGAAAGATATTTATACATAAAAGCCTACAATGCGGTCGCAATAAAAGTCTAATAGGTCTAAAAATTATTGTTGTCTTCGTATTTAAAGCTATTTTTAGTCGTGGGATAATAAAGCGTTTTATTTCTGGAAGTCACTGCAAACTAAAACGTTTTTATAATCTCTCCTGCATAGAATTTGTTTGTCTTGTGGTTAACCCTAAACTTGGTATTATCTTAAATCTTTCTGTGTACTCTTTAGATTAAGGTATTTTGTATGTTTCCTAATCATTAGTGAAATTGTAAAGGGTAATTCTCCTTTTATTAAATCCGTATCTTGTTCATTCGTTATGTATATGTAAGTATGCTATATCCTATATTTATCTGATCACTTGCCTTTTGCAGTAGTATACAATCATGAGGTAATGATTATCTTAATCATGTTAAAATTAGTAGCATACACCTATTACGTAATATACTATGACCAGGATTATTTTGAGCCCACAGTTTTCTAAAGATTAATCATAAAGTATAACATACATTACATATAGTGCTAATTAATGCTGTACAGTAGTTGTTTTACAGTGCAGTTAATTAATTTGGTTAAATCTGCTTTTTGCAAGATTCCGGAAGTTTTTGTTATATTCTGGAAAACGACCGTTTGTAAGTTTCTGGAGTAAGTAATTGTGCGGTGGTGGTGAGGAGGGTGGTTGTTGGGGGTTGCAAGTGCGCCACGTTATTTTTTGTTTCGACCATCCATTTATAGAGAGCTTTCATCGGTTTCAGGGATGATGAATGCAATTTAGAGTGATTATTTTTGGCAGTTGTTGCGTGGGTGGATGGTGAAGGTGGTGGTGGAAGGGAGTGTGAGACACCAACACGCGGAGAATTACCACTTTTCTCATCATTCTCATCAACCATTCCAAAATCCATTTATCCTTCTCTTCCTCTCCCTCACTACTACAACAAAAAATAGAGAAAAAGACAACAATTGGTTTAACTTTCTTTTGAGTTTTTTAAAAACTAGCTTTAACTGCCCTTTAAAGAAAATTAAAAAATCCCCAGCTCAGTCAACTAGCTCCACAAGCAATTAATTATTATTATTATAGTTAAAAATTATAGTATTCTTGCAATGCAAACTCAAAAGGTTTCATGTGAACTTAAAAAACAACTCTAACCAGCATCCACTTTCAAACCTCCTTTTCAAATAAAAACTAATTTGGAACAAAAGTGTCTTTATAATGCTGCATACATACACATTTCCTTTGTATTAAAACTGATTTTGAAATATAAAAGCAGTATTAATTACTATATATACATTTTTAATTCCATTCCCAAAAAAATATTTCAATCCAGTTTCAAAATCTTTTCGAGCAATACATCTTCAAACTTAAAAAAACGTATGCAAAAAATTAAAGAGCAGAAAGAAAAGTAAAAAATCTGTCCTCACAGTACGTTATGCATGACAAATCACACAATAGCAATCACTAAAATATCATCTAGCTATAGTTCTCATCATATTTACATAAGTGTCACCAACCACCATCACCCTCAATAATAAGCAAAAACCAATTTTTAGCCAAATACGTATTAATATCAATTAAAATCTTCCATGATAAAAAAATTAAAAGACTGATGACTACAGTCAACAGTATAATCTGCTGGATCTCGCCGTGTCCATCTCCCCACACACCACACACAACACCTCCAAATCATCCAAAATTGCAATCCTTATCATCATCGCACGTAAATAATCATTGCATTAAAAAGTAACGTATTCGGGGAAACGAGAAAATAGGGGGAAACAGTTAAGAGCAATTAAAATTGTTACGTCATCAGTCGAAAAAAAATTGGCAGCACTGCAAAACTGCAACCATCGCATGCACTCATGATAATATCTGCTCCCTTCTCAATTTTGGTATAAAATTAATCAGTATTCAGATATATGCACGATTTCATGTTTGCTTTTTTAGTCTTTGTGCTGTTTTATATTTAAAATCCAGTGTAATTTGTGCATGCACTTTTTGTGGTTATAACGGCATTTGGCTTCATGCAGTCAAAACCAAAAGAAAGCTTTAAAAAAGATTCATAATAAGATGTCCTCTTTTAAAAAGCAAACATAAAGGAGAAGAAAAATCATAATTAATGTCAATAAGAATCTCAATTAGAAATTCCAGGCTGCTGGCCGCGCGGTGAGATTTATGATTCATGACTACGAAATATAAGTAGAACTACAAAACAGGTTGAGGTTAAGTAAGGCATCTACTTTTGATTAACTTGATAAGTTTGGTCTGGGTTAAGTTTGTTTTTTGCCATGCTGATATAGTAGTAAAAGTAGTAGTAGTGCCATAACGGTAATTATATTGCGGGTTGTTAAGTTGCGTGAAAGTTAGTGAAATTTTTTGTATAGGATGTAATTTTAGGTCCACTAACCTCGACACCGGGGCTTGACCAATTTTTAAAAACTGTCGTCTGCCACACACCTCAGTAATTAGTCCAGTGAAACATACGCGGCATTGTCAAATATAATTAAGATGATCAGAACTGCGTGAGTGACTGACCCATATTATATCACTTCATATTTGCATGAACATTGTCATTATATAAGCAATCGCAAATATATATAGCGTCTCTGTCTGTGTGAAGTAGTCAAAATCTGGAGTAAAAGTTTTTGTTTGTCATAGTTTGGCTTGGCTTTTCTTTTCGGGGAATATAATCAGAGGAAAAGCTCCATAGTCATGAAATCATCTGGATTGCTGCGCGTGCGTGCTTGGTAAAGGAGCGTAATTGAGTTAGAAGAAGAAGAACGGACTGGCACCTGAATCACTTCTGGGGGACTCGGACTCCGGGCTGGAGTAACGGGAGATGGGGCGACACGACTGAGTCCTTCATCAGGACTGACAGCTCGTAGGAATGCATTCTCCACTTCTTGGTCATCCTCATCTTGATTGTCTCCCTCCTCCTCGTCCTCTTCCTCATCTTCCACTAACCCTTCTGGCGTCTCTCCTTTGGCAATTGTTGTATGGCTAATACTTGGTGTTTCTGAGGTGGTCTCACTAATACTTCCATCTTCACTCCTTCCTTGGCCATTGGTCTCAGTACGGCTGCCAGTGGTGGAGGTGGTGCATGTGCCAGTGCACGTGTCGGTGTTTGTCGTGGCTGAACTGCATGAGTGAGACTGAACTGTTTGGGAGTAGCTTTGGCTTTGCGTTTTCGTCTCGGTACCTTCTGATCTTTCGGAAGGTTCAGAGTCTTCATGACTTCCAATGCTTACTCCCATCCCGTCCGACTGTCATGTGCCAGGTTTAGGATAGCAGTAGTAGTGAGTCGTTTTTGTTTTGGTAAAGCAGCACCCAAACACCATAGATCAGAAGAAGTTTTTGTGACCCCAAAGCAGTTTTTGAAGTGAGTGTTATAAGCAGCGTGTGATATTTTGCATGAAAAAAGAGAAACAAGAAAGGAAAAGATATATAGGAGCATGTAAAGACATAGATAAGTTGTGAAGTATATGTATACTTTATATTTGCCCCCTCAGACAGATAAAGGCACTTATCATGTGAATTTTTAACTGTCGTTTTGGTTTTATGTGGTAAATAACTTATAACCATATTAAGTTGATAAAAGCGACATGGCACAGTGAAATAAAATATTAGGAAGAATTAAAATCGCATACCCAATGAACTAGACTCTGCACAAGGAAGCGAACAGGGTTTCCAGCAGCTCGGATTACTTCCACAGCTTTCTCATGACTAGCAGATCTCAGATCCACATCATCCACAGACAGAATTCTGTCCCCTGTCTGAAAATGTGGAATAGTCTTACATTTTATGCTTTCACGAGACAACAAATTCTTTAAAGGCTTTATGAATCAGTTTGAGATAACATACCTTGAGCTGTCCCGTTCTACCTGCAGGACTGTTCATTAGCACGTTTTTAATGAAAATGCCGGAGATTGCAGAGCCAGAGTCAGGTCCCGCATTGTACAGATCAACCTATGTATATTCGAATTTTATTTAAATCTATATTAAAATTTCTTTGAAAGAGATGGCAGTAAAATGTGGAATTAAGCCTACCTTTCCACCAACAATAGAAATCCCGAGGGACTTGCTAGGCTCTCTGTGAACTAGCACAAGTCTCTCAGGCCCCCAATGCTTGGCTAGAAGCAATGCACTACTCTCATCTCCACTACTTCCACCTCCACCACCCCCACCACTGCTCACACTAGCTCCTTTCACAGTTGTTGGGGTGGTATGATGAGATGACTCCTTCTCACTGGAGCTAAGTGGTTCTTTGTTTACCATCTCGGAGGAGCTTGACTGTTGCAGACTTACTGAATTATTAGCTTCACTCTTTACCACACTGTATACCTGAGCAGATGTGGGCTCTGAGGTGGACAACGTGGGCTCATCCGATATTGACGGCTCCTGATCTGTTTGAACTGGAACAGGAGGAAGAGGAGGAGGGGCAGGAGTGGTTGTTGTAGGAGTTGGAGCAGCTGTCGTTGATGTTGGAGGAGACGTCTGCGTTGGTTTTGGAGGAGCTGGGGGAGGAGGAGACTTGGCAGCGGAAGCTGTTGTTGAAGGAGTTGTTGAAACTACTCTGGAAACCTGCGTCACTAGATCTGGAGGAGGACTCGGAAATATCGTCACGTGAGTAACGACCCTTTTCTGAACCGTTGGCTGGGTGGCAGCCGGCACAGGAATCTCGCTGGTATTGATGAACACCGTGCTTGTCTCAGTAGTTGTCGTAGAGGGTTTGGCTGGTACTAATGGTGGCACAGAACCAGGACTTGTTCTCGCAAAAGGTACTGGGGCTCTCGAGGTTAAAGTTGTACTTGTAGCTATTGAGGTAGACGTAACTATAGGGGTTGGTTGGTGTTGGGTGTTTTTGTTAATTGTTGCCTTTAAATCGGGGGCCTCTTGCCCATCAGCAGGAGTCCTCACTCCTCCCACGACGGTTGGAGTGGCTGTGGATGTTCTGTCCTCCTCGTCTGTCGTCGTCCCACTGGATTGTCTCCTGAAGGAAATGTAATCAGCCTAGATTGTTAGACGCTCTAGCAAAAATTCTGATATTGTGTCTGTTACACACAATATTTAAAACTGTCTCTCATCATCATTGTACTCTAATGAACTCTGAGATGCAGTGTTGGTGTCACAACTCTGTCTCCCACTCCCAAAATGTTTTGAAAAGAAACTGGACTTGTGCCCAGGTTGTTTCTGCTTGCCTCTGCTCGGTCTTCAGGGATACACTCTCCACGTCCAAGTCCCGATTCTGTTCCTCGACTACAGGCGCTGCAGGTGTGACCTCCTTTGCTGCTGTTTGCTGAATCAGCAAAGTCTGGCGATGCACTTCCGCGTCTGAGCCTGGGATGTAGTGCACACTACATAGACAAATATATAAAAAATTAATTGCAAAATATTAGAAAATCAAATATAATTTTTACTTAGATTTCATGAGTAAGATTTTATTGTTTCGGCGCAGCCTATCTGATTAGATTTTTGAAATGGAGGATTTATTGCATATTGATTTTGGTATGTGTTGGTAATTCTACACACGTATCAAAGTATTTGTCTTAAACGAATGCATAGAAGCCTTCTAAAAGGACGTTAGATTATCAAACCAGAAAAAAGAGTTGATCCGATTAGGGCTTTCATTCCAGCACATGTAAAGTGAAATCTTATGCTTTTCTATAAAAGATTTCATATTCTGCTTGCCATATGTATGTACGTATGCATACATACTTTCACCAAATCATCTCTTTTTATCCATTACCCACGTGCAAATACATATATTAGAAATTTACGATATGTATGTACATATTGTACATCCTTTGCCTATATTATAAACATATATGCTACCCAAATTCAATCTCGCGCAAATGCCAATGATTAACATACGAGTTATTTAAAGTTTTTGTGTTATCTACAAAATCGCTTGCGAGAAACAAATTGTATTTGAAAACCCTGCATGAATAGGAGACTTTCCTTTCTGTTTGAGCTTTCACAATATGCAGTATGAGTCTGGACGCTGCGCAGAATATGGAAACGGAAGCGCACCTAGTGATGATGGCTATAAAAACAGTTCCATTTTACTTTTTATGACTGGTACGTGAAAATAATAATTAGATTAAAGTAGTATATGTATGCCACTCGTCATACCATTAATTTCTCTAGTACTACGTTTGTGGTAGATGGCAGTAAAGGCATAAAAGGGTTGAGTAAACTCTATGTATAAAATAGGACATGATGTAAAAACGCAGTATAGCAATTTCACTCAGTGAGCAAACTCTCGTGAGAAAAATGAAAGCATGAAATGAAAACTGTTATTGCTACAATACCACAAAACACTGTCTGACCAGCATGGTCATCTAGTTAAAGTAACCTCATCATCATTTTCAGAGATGCGGGTAAAATGGAAAAAGGAGAAAAAAACAATTCTTGATATAATGGGTTGAAATCATGGTATCATTGTAAAAAAAGGACCTTAAGTCTTTGGAGAAGAGCTGAGCACGTCTCAGAATAGCCCTAGCTTGTGCATTCGTGACATTGCGGAGCGACTCATTGTTTATAGCGACCAGATAGTCTCCAGCATGGATCCTGCCATCCCGAGCGAAAGGTCCACCAATAGCCAATGAGCTCACCATCACGCCATTCTTGCCTTCATCTACCAACTCCACGTTGATCCCTAAGGGCTCCTCCTCCTTCTTCACTTTAATTGTACGCTCCAGAGCGGAAGGGAGAATGCCTATGTGAGGTGGAGGAGGGGCAGGATGTGTCCCGTCTTCTCCACCACCTTCCATACTGCTCGGTACTCCACCCGCAGTGGTAGGTGAGCGGCCATGGTAGGAGGAAGATGCGGAAGAGATGAGCCGCTCTGTGGCTACAGGCACTATCAGTCCGGGCACCTATGATTTTTATTTGGTTTTGGTTTGAAGCAAAAATAGAAAAAGAAAACAATCCAACTCTCATGAAAACCTGTTGTTAAAATTTATCAATACAAAATCCTTTAAGTAGCATTAAGTATAGCTGTAGATGGTCCATAATTGGTGGCGTTACTGGAAAAGCTAAAGAATAAGACATACGTACATGCATGCATTTCACAGTAAATAAATTGATAAGCCCGCAGTCACAAGAACACAAAGGTGAGTCCAATTATTGTAAGAGAAAGAAAAGGTTAAACATGACAGTCATGCAAGTCATTTCATTTTAGGATTAGTGACACAAAATTATAATGATAAATTAATATAATGGTAAACACGGTTTTATTTGGTTCGAAGCACACAACGCAAAAATAGAAATAAATTACATTCACATCAAATAAATAAAAATACAGAAAAATAAATACGAAAAGAGAAATAAAAGGAACATGCAAGAAAATATTTTGAGAGACAGTCTCATTTTTTAGTCAATAAATAATTTAAATAATAAAGCGTACCCATTCAAAATTTAAATAGAATTGTTTGGTAAATAAATAAGTAAAAAGAAAATAAAGATGTAAAGATTAGATTAGTTAGTTGCCCATTTCTGCTGACACAGATGAAAATAATTTATGTAAATATGTGTGTATCGTTTTTAGCAGTCATGACCTTCCGACATATCGGAAGGGATGCCAAAAATGCGAATAATATTTACTTGATTCTGATTTGCAACAACGTCCGGCTCATTCGCAGGTAACGGAGGTGGCGGGGCAATCTGCGATATTGGAGGAGGTGGTGGTGACACAGAAGAATCCTCGTTGCTAGTTGGAACAGCAGCAGCCATTTCAACTGGAGTTCCCAATGATGGCTTCCTTCCCTCCGCCATCACAACGGATGTCTCGGATACAGTACTGCTCTTTCTTGTGTCCATCTCAGGTGGTGGGCTGAGAGGTAGAGGTGGCGGCGTAACATCCTATTTTAAAAGTTAATGTTGAGAAATACATTTATCTTTGATTACTTAAGACTGACCCTTTAATGATGCATTTACCTGACTGCGAGTAGTAATTGTTGTCGTAGTCGACATAGTTGTTGTATCAGGAAGGGGTAAAGGCTTGGCCACAACGATTCTTACAATGCCCCTTGGTGCTCCCTTCAACGCTTGAACTGCCTGGTCTAACGAAGCATTCTCTAAGTTGCTGTCATTAACAGCCAACAGCCTATCACCCGGAATAAGTCGTCCATCCTGTTGAGCAACACCCCCTGGGACAAGACTCCTAATCACAATCACAGTCTCACTCGGATTCATCGGGTCCTGATAGTCTAGAATTGAAAAGCCTAGGCCGCGCTCTCCCTTCGGGAGCTCAATCACATGAGGCTCAGGACTCCACATTGCGAGTCCCGTTAGAGGTTCTAAAGACCGTGATTTGAGCTTAGACAGGCTGGTGTCGGTTGCGTTGGTGGTGCCGGTGGATGCGAGGGAGCCATCGGATTTGGCTTTGACGAGACGGTCCTGTCCTTGGAATAGATTTTGAAGACTTCCGCCCAATATATTCTGTAAATCATTAAAAGGATTCAAGTTATCTTAAGATAAGTCAAAAACTTGGAAATATTATTTCTGTAGACTAAAACAAAAAATAGAATACCCTGGCAGCAAAGGCGTTGCGGTCCTGAGCAGTATCAATAGGTCTTGAAGGAGGAGGCTGGCCAGGTCTCCTTGCGCAGACTAATCTCACATGCATAGGCAAGTCCTTAAGGATAGACACTACCTCAACATGGTTTAATCCAAGTAGCCGCCGACCATTCACTTCCAAAAGCTCGTCTCCACTCTGAAGCTTGTCTGCCCGTCCTACAGGCCCATCAGCGAGAATAGACCGGATGTAATGGTGAGGTCTTACTTCTCTCCCGTCCTCTACATCTACAGTCCCTTCCAAGCTTATACCAAGGCCACCACCTTCTTTAGATTTGCTCAGTTGAGAAACCACTACTTCCACGTCGGCACCCATGATCTTACTCCATTTAGCCATGATAGCAGCTTCGACTGTAGGTAGAATTTCCCCTTCGTAACGGGTGTCTATGAGCAGTTCCAGATCTTCCAAGTCCATGTCTTCGTTCCGTGTCGTCTCCACAATCAGCTCTTCATCTTCCTCCTCTTCCTCTTCTTCATCTTCTTCCCCAATACCTGGTGTTACGGCAAGCTCCTCGTTATCCTTCAAAAAGTAAATTTTAGGGCAACACATTCATTAAAATTTTTTTTACTGTATTAGGATATACACATACCTACATACAGATACATCCAAATTATTATATTCAGGTTATCATCACGTACAAAGTCCCATCCGTACAATTCCAAACCTCATTTATAACGGTTTAACTATTCTTTTTAGATAACCATTATAAAGAGATTTGGCATTTACACATCAACAAATAAGCATCTGCATGTTTACCTACATGCATAAAATGACCAGCAAAGAAATTACTAAATGTGAAATTAGCAGGAAGCAACAACATATAATATATGCGCATACAAATTATAATGAAAAATCAATGCCAGTCCAACATGAATATGAACCATGTTTTCTCAGCCAGAAAGAGCACATTTAATTAACAGAAGCAAGTTTGCGAAAACAATACATGAACATGAAAATGATGAAATGAACTGATTGATCCAATTAATACATAGATACAGACACAACTAAGTCACAATACGGAAGCATAATTTTAAAAAAGGAACTTTAATGAAGAGCATTTTTATGAGATATATCCATAATACTGATTGAAATACCTAAGCATACAAACTGATAATGATTTTCTACAGAAACTAAGTCAAGACGAGAAAAAGTAAGATGGCAAGACTATAAAACACAGAAAGTGTATAAAACATGAACATGATTGAGTTTTTCATTTCTGAAATAAACGTACAGAGTCGACAGGAACTTGTGGCAAAGAGAGTGCAGACACGGATGAAGGTGTCGGTGGCTTGTGCTCCGAATGGCTGATGGCCGATTGCAACTAAAATCACACGAGAGAACCAAGAAAAAGAGAAAAACCGATAATGCCCACTTCATTCCAAAGAAGTAGTATATTTTTTATAATAGTGTATTTATATGCTACTGTAATATATTTTTCTTTCATTCAATTATTCATTCGTTTGCTATCTGCACCCACGCATATATAAATTGCATCAGAGATATGCAGAATAATATGTTATGTGAATATATTGCAGAATCTGAGATAAAATAACAAACCAAAATGAAATGAAGGTGAAGAAAACAGGTAAAGGTGATTAAAACAGTGAACAATTTATTAAATTGATTTGCCAGTTTACCGTGTTAGTAGCTGCGCATGAATAAGAAACGTAAAAAGATGAAGTAAAAATTCTAAACTTCATTTCGTTCTTTGTGAAGGGTTTGGCCGTGCAAAAAATAGTTGGCAGTCTTAAGAGTATTTTTTTGCATCCGAAAGAAATAATAATAGGTGACAGATAATGATGATAAATGCATTACCCATTTATGAATGAAGAGTTAGAAGTAGCTTTAGAAAGAGAGGTGTTTAAAAAATGTATAAAATAATCAATTTGCCAAATGGGCTCTCCATACCTGATCGTATTTTGACCCGTGATGGTACCTCTCCAACTTGAGGAGAACAATTGGACCAGTCTTTCTTAATACCTCCACTGCCTCATGATTAGTAAAGCCTTGGAGAGACTGACCGTCCACCTCTACTATACGGTCATTTATTTGGATCTTTTTTGACACATCGGCTGCACTCCCTTCACTAATGCTTTTAACAAAGATGCCTGAAAGTTCCTCTGTAAATAAAACAGTGAAGATAAAAGTTATAGGCAGTTCTTACATTTTAATAATTAAATGCTGTTGAGAAAGCTTTAATGACATGTGGCATCTTACCCTTTTCGCAAACATAACCCGCAATCGTGATTCCAAGCCCGTGGGAGTCCTTATGAAGCTCCACATCAACAATCTCCACCTCTGGAAGCGTATCAAAAGGTGCGGTCCCTCCTCCCACCGGGCTCTCGTCTTCCCCCAACTGCTCAGGTGTAAGTACCATTCCACTTTCCATAGAGCCCATGGACCCTTCTACATAGTTATTACTGTAGCCATTGGACTGTATTAGAATGTTCAAAGTAAAACTGTAATTACATATTTTTCAACAGAATTCCCAAGAACTATTTTAAAATCAAATTTTTTACTTA
>JAHZNG010001960.1:0-25752 GCA_027744375.1 Orchesellides sinensis | reverse complement strand
AAATGTTAGTAAAGCTTGATGAACACGCAAAAGAAATAATGCTGTAATTATGCTATGAAAATTTCCAATGTAAATATTTATTGTATCATATCTTTAATGTGAACGTATGTATAACTTATGGAGCAAGCGAAAGCAAGACAAACAAGTGAAAAAGCCATAAAAACAAAGTCACGTCTAGCAAACTCAACATGGGGCTCATCAAAGAGCAACAAACAAGCATCACATATAAAATAGGAAAAGAGAAAAGGAAAGCAACAACTCATTTCTATTTCTTTATAAGGAAGCATATATACATATAGCCATTATGTATTATTTATATGAGAGTGAATGATGCAAATGCATAGAGTTTTTAAATACTAATGAGTCCACAACAAGCCAGGGAAAACTGGCAGCACAAGTTTTGCTTTTGTGAGCTTTCCTCCATACATACATAATACGTAATGTGTGTGGCATTAGAAACGGAGATGAAAACTACGTGTGAGGAGAAAAGGACTTTATGAAGATGTGATGGGTAAATTAGGAGTCAACCTGTGGAAGGAGCAGAAGGCATGGAAAGTGGATCACTGTGCACTCACCTGTACATCGTCATCATCATCGCCATCACCGGCAGCAGCAAGCCCACAACAACACACAGCCTTTTTCAAACTCTACGTAAATATGTATATAATACGTAACTTTGGCTTTTCATATTTACGACAAAATAAAGTGGGCAACGTAATAAAGTTAGTATGGAAATTTGATATAATGGTTATGATATTTCGTAACCGATTAAATACAATAATTGCTTCGGGGCAGAATGAGAAATTAGAGAAACTACTTAGAGAAAGCATTTTCTTTCTACTTTCTCCTTGGAAAACAAACTTTTAGTACTAATAATTTCCCAAGGATAAGATGAAGATGAAACTTTGTCCATCCCCTTTTTCGTCTTCATTATACGACAACAACAACAACGACGACGGAAATACTTAGGTACACGCTGGTATCATTATCCTCATCAAGAAAACTTTTCTAACAGGATGCTTTTAGCCCAACTAAGCAAATACATAGAAGTCGGACATTGGCACCTGTGCTCTTGCCCGATACGTATTTGGGATAAAGTTGTTGTCTGTATAGTTTGCCCCTTTGCAAATGAAAAAAGTAACTGTTCGTTTGTATGGGACCTCGCGCAATATCATAAAAGTAGGGAAAGCAGGCTAGAATGATATGCATGACGCTCCTGAATATTTTATATGATATAAGAATGTTATCTTGCACTCTATTAAGTTATGTACATGTGCAATAGTAATAGAGGTACGTATGTACGCTCATGCATCCCACGACGACGACGACCTGTAACTCCGAAGCCAAGCGTGCAGTGGCTCTATTTTGTTTGGAAGGTTACTATTTGTGTCTATGTGTGCCTTACACACAAGACTTTCTTTTTAATTCTGGTATTCACACGGCTGCCTTTCCAATTCCAACTAGTGTGGTAAAAGTACATATAGTGTAATATTGGCCTTGATCACACAATAATTTTCGCTCGAGGTATAAGTGGAATAATCATATAAACGGTGAAAAACGAGCAAAATATTGATGATTGCTTTAATGCATAACATATTATCGTGTCGTGTGTGTAGCATTATGAAATTGACGCATAGTTTTCAGGTATATTACCCAGTATTATACTGCATTGCATGCCATGTACTTTACTAGTGCGGAAAGCCTTTTTCCAAAAAAAGATTTTGGCTTGGGTGTAAGTTGATTTTGGTGCATATGCCTATAAAATGTAATATTCATTTTGAATGTTCCTTAGTATATGTATATACAACCATCAGCATTATCATCATCATGTAAACTATAAAGCTTATCATTTCTAGTGAAAAAATAAAATCTCCATGCAAAACAGAACTAGAGAAAGCTTTTGGTATGGAGTTACAACCACGGAGTATGTCGGAGAAGGAACTTTTCGTCTCTGTAAAATACTATAATGCATATTTATAGAGTAACTATTGTATGTCGTATCATAACGATCATCTTCATCATGGAAAATGGCAATGGTTGCACAAAAAAAGTAGTAAAAGAGCACACACACATTCTCGTTTCCACATTCGCAGAAATTCCACTTGCTGTATTTTGCTGAGCCCAGGTCTGCGGCACTTCATGTTATGTAAAACGCTATACTATTTTCATATTACGGATATATATAGTAAAGAGTTTCGTTAGGGTAGCTAACATGGAAAAATTGAGAGCGAGCAAGTAGTAAAATTACGAGTAAAAACCGGGCTATGCCGATTTTATGCGGACGGGAAAGCAAACTTTCTCTCTCTCTCTTTTCTAGCCTTTTAGAGCATGATACTACTAGCTCCTGTCCCAAATCANGTAAAAACCGGGCTATGCCGATTTTATGCGGACGGGAAAGCAAACTTTCTCTCTCTCTCTTTTCTAGCCTTTTAGAGCATGATATTACTCGCTCCTGTCCCAAATCAGGATTCTTACATAAAAACCCCGAAAACAGACTTTACTATGTGTATAACATGTATACAAAGTACACACATGTATTTTTATACAGGGAAAGCCAAAGACATATATGTATTGCATACAATGTGTGTGTGGTAGGGACCATGTTTACCGCAGCAGGAGAGGAAAGAAGGCTCATCTCGTAAAAATTCATGTTTTTCTTTTTTACGTAACATTTTATTATTGAGTTGTGTTTTCTATATGTTGCGCTTTCCAGTCTGCCTGTGTAAGATCCATATAAAAAGCGGGTTTGCCTGTTAAAAAATATGCTTTAAGCGTTCCATAGATTACACCTATGTGCACATCATACATACGACATCACACTGGTAGCAACACTCCCCATGCATTCCGGATGAGTTCCCACGGCATTGGATGAAGGAAAAGTCCCAGTGGAAGGAGCGTATAGCTATATATTATTATTAATGTATAATATTTATGCGGAATATATGTGCATTTTGTATATTTATTAGGAAAAGAAGATTCGCTTGTGTAGATTCGCATTCGCACACATACACACTCACATACTTTTTTTCGCGTAGCGTGCAAGAGAAAGCTAAAGCGTTAGAAGAGAGAGGCAAAAGACCGAAGATCGGGACGGAAAAAGAAAGGGGCGGGTCTTATGCCTGTCGTACCTCAGCTTCAGGATGAGGGCCACCACCAGACATACATAAGTGTATCTTATATAGCTTAATATACTAAATCTACTACAAAAATTCTTGTTCCTATAATAGTATCCCTTCCGCTACTACGACTTCGCACTACTACTACACTTTACTACTACTGCTCCACTACTCCACTCCAGCAAAATAAGAGGATCGATGAGGAAGAGCAACTGGTTGTCTCCATGAGAAAAATAATACATCATGATCATCATCATCGCGTCTTCTTCTTCCTCTACTGCTGCTGCTTCTTTCTTCTCTCAGGCTATGCTTTTCTTCGTCTAATATCTTATACCAATAAGAAATAAAAGCTTTCTCTTCTTTCTCCCAAAAGCTGCTGTGCTCTTGTATATGTGTGAGTTGAGTAGAGAAAACTGAAGTGATCCTGGGAAAAGGCATATTATAATAGCGTAGTAGTAGTAAGCAACATAGCATCATCGTCATCTTCAATATATATTTATATTTGCAGAACAAGTCAGCATGGATGGAGCTGAACAGTTCATTTAAAAAGCTCTTTTCATACCGTGTGTTTTACTTACTCTCGCTTTGCTCCATATCGTGTCCTTCCCATCGTCGTCTCCTCTTCTCTTCTAGTTTTACACGGCCAGTGCAACTGCTCCTAACAACTCTCTCTGCTTTCTCTCTCGCTCTCTGTGTATATTTTATTAGTAATGTAACGTCTCTTCTGTATCGTACTGCATAAAAGGCAATTTTTTTTTGCAAGCATCATATTATCATCATCGCATCAGCCAAGCCAAACCAACACACAAAAGCAACAGCAGCCAGCAACTTCTTTCTTTGGGTTTTTTAGACATACACACGCAGACTTTTTTTTCTATCCAGCAGGCTTTTAAACAGTTTTCATTCCCCCGTTTCGTTCTCCACTCCGTTTTTTTCCAGTTCTCCAGCTTAAGGCTCTCTAGAAAAAACAGACTGAGTTTTGAGAGTGTGAACATATACATGCTAAAACTGCACACACACACGACAAATTATTATTACAAAAGTAGTCGTCAGTCGGTGTTGGGTGGATGCGGATGAAGAAAGTAGTTTTACTGAACACGACACAACTTTTTCGACTGGATTTTTTGTACATAATATACATCTACTAGGGTAATATATATATACATAGTTGATAGTAGTGTAAACTGATTTAACTGGTGCTCACAAGCAACACACATATATAAATACTTGGAGGAAACTCTGAATTTTTGTAAGGTTCATTTCCCCCACACAACCATATAATAGACGACGAGACTAGAAGGAAAAATTATCTTATCCTGTGTACATTTCTCAGAACACCGGAGTCTCAACACGAAAGGGTTTTTTACTACACCAGCTAATAAAATTGATAAACAAGTAAATAAAGACAACAAGTAGCAGTGAAGAAATAGGAGGAGGAATAAAAGGAAAGTGACAAGGAGAAAGAAAGAGAAAAGCAAGCAAAAGGAAAGCATTATTAGTCCCTGTGTTGATATCGTCGTCAGAGAAAAAAAACTGAGCAAACCATCACACACCATTTGTCATTATTGCCGTCTTGAGAGCACACGTAAAAGTTGACGATACTCTGTTTCGGCATTATCGTAAGTGAAAGTAGTGGACATTTTCGTAGGAGGTGTCTTCTGTAGTGGTTAGCTCCTTCATTTGTTCTGCTTCAACTTGAGTTGGGTTTACTCTTCCTTTTTAATTTACTTTCTTTTTGGATACTTACAGTCAGGTAAAAACAAGAGTTTATCAATGTATTTCTTGCAGAATTTCTTTTGTCAATTTGACAATGTTTATGGATTGGTTTGTCGGATTTGGAGACGAAAGGGAATTGTCAAAACGTTTGTTTTGTTTGTATTTAATAGTTATCTCAAACGAGTGCTTTGTTCCTTTCTACTCAGTTGGTCAACAATTGGTCATCAGCATTGGTGTCCCTTTTGAGCTTGATTTTGCATTCAACAGTTTTATTGATGATAAGTAATCTTGACTGAACAAGAAGGGTAATTGCCAACTATGGTGAAATCAGATGAAGAGGAGGGTTCCTCCTCCCGCTTTGGGTAGAACAAGCGTGCAATATGGGTTTGAGCAGATGTTGAGCTGCATTACTCCAGATGTGGAATAGCAGGGAGAGAACGGATTTGGGCTTTATGTATTCCCCGTTCGCAGATATATTCTGCATTGTCTCTCTCCACCGTTTTTTATGCTTCTTCGAGTAGAATAATAACAAGTGCTTCGTAATCCCAAATATATAGGCACTTTTTACCGACTTAATATAATATAGGGACGGGATTCCCTTGTAAAAATTTTTTGCTTATATTCTTAGGATGAATAATTTGCAAGATTTTACTCATAATGTGAAAACTTTAATAATGGGGTAATCACGGGGAAAGTAGTTGAAGAAAGTGGAGCTTTTATTTTCTTTACTGTATTTCTTTTAGTTCTGTAAATGCTATTTAGTAAACGGGTAGGCTTATTTCAGAGATGATGATAGGTATCGTAAAAATGATGCCTTGCTGGAAATAATGACATGTTCAAGTAAAGTGAATACTTTTTTAAGTTAGGATAAATTAGTTAAGCGATTTCCTTATAAAAAAAGTCCCTTTGAAATCGAGAAAACGTCGACAGCATTACATATTATATACTCATTCATCATTGCGTTCCGAACCGAATCGGGAAAAAGGGAAGGTGGTGGTGGCGGTGGTGGAGTGTTGTTTACAGCAATGAATAACATCATGATGTCTCCTAAAATGCAACGATCCATTCGGATCAACGACTCGCAGATACTCATGTTGGCAGAGAAAGCAAGATTTGACCATGTATTGGCTGGATATCTTCATAAAAAGTCAAGTGGGGCAGCAAAGTGGACTAGGAGATATTTTATATTGTTTCAGGTAAGAGCAAAAAATTCTCATGCCTAATTGCATTAACTTGGCACGTCCTACCATTTCATTTGGCACAAACATATAAGTGACCCAACGTATGTATTTAAGTATTTGCATTAAACATGGCAGCTAACGATACTGCATGCTTGATTAACATATTTTTCATGTAACATGAATGTACATAAACTTGGATTATGTATGTACGAATCCTGTAGAATCTCCTGTTCTACTTTGAAACTGAGGCTGGAGTTCGGCCATCTGGCGTTATACTGTTGGAGGGCTGTTACTGTGAAAGACTTATTACTAAGGATAAGCTGGTACTGATGACTTTTACTTGGCTTTCTATTCTAATTTGTGTAATATGTTTATGTAAACTGCACCTTAAAATGGCCAACAATGTAGCCTACCTAAAATTTCAATCGCTGGCTAACGTGACTTATGACGAACGTGTTATCTAGTCGCGTGAAAGAATAGCTGCAGTCATTTTATTGATTATTTTGACAAAGTTTCATCCAAAAACATTTTATCCGTTATTAGTAGTCATGCAATTATTATTCGGAAAGGGTTTGATGAATCATGGAAATTCGTTTTAGTGTGCAGTACCGATGTTCACATTACATAAACATATTACAACTTGATGTTTTACAACACGACTAATGTTTTGTCATTTTTATTTTGTTCATAAACTATTTATAGAATTTATTCGGCCAGTTTTCTTTTGCGATCACGTATCGTCGTGAGAATTTGCGTCAGTATGAGCTAAGAGCAGACACCGAGTCAGACTGCAAGGCTTGGATTGACGCTATTCGTACCGCAAGGTAAAAGCAATGACCATTGTCTTTATGTATTATGCAAAAATCTATGCTTGGAATGGGCGACTGAATTTCAAGGTTTTCACGTTTGTTTTTTGTTAACTATTTTTAAAAATTCTTTATTCAGTTTTAATAAGCTGCTTTTACAAAAAGAAGAGTTGGAACAAAAGTACCTGCACCTCCTGCAAATTGTTGAGTCTGAGAAAACAGCCAAGTGGCAATACACCGTGCAGTGTGAGCAGCTTGCATCCGAAATCAAAAAACTTCGGTCCGAGGTCAGGTTCATTGCCAAATTTTTAATCTATTTATAAAAATACTATGTAAAAAATGATTCCAATGAGTGTAACTTCATTCCTCGTAGATCAGTACACACGTAGATTGTAGGTCGTAACAATAGCGTATTACAGTAGGTTATAGAATTTTGCAAAAGTACAAAATATTATAACAATGATTCGTTAGACTTTAGAATTATATTAAATCTAGCACTCCGTAATAGTAAAAAAAGTTTTGATTTTTTAGAAAAAAATACTAGAAATGAGTTGTGTACAGAAAAGTACTTTTAGCAAAGGTACCAAAAAATTATTTTTGTAAGGACCCTTTGCAAAATACCAGACTAAGGTCCTTAAAGTAGCGTTGTTGTTGTATTTTGTATTTGTTTTTTGTTTGTTTGTTGCTCTGATGTTTTTTGTCAACCCGCGTGTTGTTCTCTGTGACTCGCACAAAAAACTCACCCCTTCATCCCCAACCACAAAAACAATTGTGTCGTCTCTCTCTCTCCCTATGCTCTGGGGTACTACTTGTGATTATACAATGTAGCTATGCGCGTTGAAAAAGGAATGGCGGCTAGGGAGCGGAAGCAGTTCAACCACCACGGGCTCGCAGTCACTGGAAACGGATGACCTAAAGAAGATTAAAAAGGTCCAGAGCTTTTTTCGCGGCTGGCTGTGTCGGCGAAGGTGGAAACAGATTGTGGAGGAGTACATCAAGTCACCTCATGCTGAGGCGATGCGTAAAAGAAATAGGTCTGCTTTAAAATGATTGATGTTTGTAATGATGGCAGGCACGTTGGTGAAATTTATTTAACATAATACTGTTTTATGGCTTTTCTTGGTAAAGTTTGGTATTTCGCATGGTGGAGGCAGAGGAGGAGTACGTGGAGCAGCTGGAGGTGGTGGTGAGTGGGTTTCTTCGACCTATGCGGATGGCAGCAAGTAGTAAGAATCCTCCGGTGACGCATGAGGATGTATCCTCCATTTTCCTCAACGTTGAAACGGTCCTCTTCCTCCATCAAATCTTCCTCAAGGGTCTTACAGCTCGTATTGAACAATGGCCAACGCTCGTTCTAGGTATAGGCAAGTAACACTTTTGGTCACTCTCTCCTTCTTGTCGTGTGTTCTACTCCTCTCAATGTGTGTGGCTGCTGCTGCAAAGTCAAAAAGTCAAAAGTCAGACAGTTTAGAGAAAAAAAGAGATTGAATTTTTTAAAAATAAAGAGGGCGGACCTACTTCAACGTCACCAGAAAACTGCAAAAGACTTTGACGACTGATGAGATGTAATATCTACTTGCCCTATCCATTCCCACACATCCATTTTCCTGTCATCATCTTCTTTAATTACACAACTTTCACTTTTACCCCATTCCAAAAATGAATCTTCCTAAGATCCTATATACATACGACCTTCCTTGTAAACTCGTATATGAATCTCTTGGAGAAATGTTCGTAAGTGTTTGTGCATGTCTATGTCTCTCAAGTTTATTTATGATGCTCTTGAATGCTTTGTTGGAGAAAGTCTTTACAAAAATTATTCCGGTTTGCACCCACCCAACTGCCATGCAATGTAATGCACTTTAAACACAATTTACAAACCTTAATTTGCATCCAAATTGAACGACAAAAGAATGAGTTCTTTATTTTACTTATTTTTTACAAGTATATCGGAATGCCACTTTTGTTTGTTTTGGAGACGTGCCATTTTTGTATTCATCAGCTTAGCTGGGACGGAAAAAGTTTAATCTCCTCT
Source organism: Orchesellides sinensis (assembly GCA_027744375.1). Classification (NCBI taxonomy): domain Eukaryota; kingdom Metazoa; phylum Arthropoda; class Collembola; order Entomobryomorpha; family Orchesellidae; genus Orchesellides; species Orchesellides sinensis. The sequence goes on along the minus strand of JAHZNG010001960.1, from coordinate 16,898 downwards.
CATTTGCACTCAATCAATTTACCCAACAGTTTAATTAAATCCGCTAAATTATTGCAAGCCAGCTCAGCTAAACAGTATTTTATGAAAAAAATATGCCATGCACAATGCGCTGCTAATCTTACACACACTACAGAGTCTGACATTCTGTTGCGATTGCCCTATGATAATTACAAAGCTGGATGCGCTTGACTTACACATAATATTTTAATTGTAGAAAAACGCAATGCAAATGCGATTATTGTTTTGATAGTATGCAACTTTATTGTTGAGTTTTACTCTTAGTATTATGGAGATGGTATGAAAATGGCGAGTCAAAAGGTCGCAGGACTTGTAATTTTATCTCTAATTTTGGTCAGTTAAATTTGGCATAAATCTGTGAGATTATTGGTTGCATCCTAAACTCATGCCTTAAAAGTGAAATTATCTAGTGCAAGCATACATTTTCGGATTTTAATTCTTTTCATTTTCATGCATTACTTATTTTTTCCAAATTTTTATTTTATCAGTAAAAGAATGGGGAATGGGGACTTTATATCGAATGCTGCCTGACAAAAACAAATAAAAGCAATTTTTTTTTAAATCTTGTTTCGATCATTTTTGATTGCGTATACACAGTAAAAGTATTACAAAAAAATGTCTGTTAATATATGTCATTCTGTTCGTCCCATATGTACGTCCACATCCAGGACATGTATTTTTTCTTGAATTTTCAAGTATTTAAATGTTGTGCCCAGAGTAAAGTATTTTGAAAATTTTTTGACGATTTAGACATACTCCTGACAAATTGGTTTTCCTAATAATCTCGTTAGCAAACTCAACTTTCTCTTTTCCTTCCACGTACATTATGACATATGTCTCAGGATCTTTTTTTGATAAACAGAATCAGAATATTTTTCCGACGAATTAAGATTTTTGAGTGGTGCAGCCCTCATTACCATGAAATTTAACAGATTTTGAAAGATTTTTAATAAATATCCTTTTGTATTTAAAGCAGGCAGCCATTCCAAAACTTCAAAAACAAATCTTTGAGTGACCAATTGTGCTACTTTATTTTTCTTTGATTCTTATAATAATAACTATGTATTGTATTTAGCTAATCCATAATGATTGATGATAAAGACGCAACTTATAGGAAATGGTTTCATGGTGAAAGGTTTCATGTGCTACACAATTTTAACAATCGCATATATAATATTTGCATATTAGAAATATACCGCATTTATGCTCTGCTTTGTAGAAATATTTGGCACTGGGTGACGCAGTCGTAGGATGTTGAGTTAATTTTTAAAAAATTAATAAAAAATGCAAATCTAGCGAAATAGCGCATAATATAGTCATCAGTAATGTACTAATTAACATTCGCGTTCATTCAGCAACAGGTAATGTTTTGTTTGTGTAGATGTAGTACGTAGAATTTTTAAACTAATAACATAGTCCACATAGTAAGTACAAGACCGGAAAATAAAACTTGTTTACTCAATATATTTACGGTAGAAAATTAGATTCCGGGCTAAACTAACCTAGCGTAATGTGATTAGTAAACGCTTTCCACTTTATGCGCGTTCACAGTTTGTTTCCAAAATTATTCGGAAGATTAGCATCAAAGTACGTGTACCTAGTTTAGATGCTGAATGCTGAGCATAGTTTATTGACATCATTTTAGTGGTTTTTGAAATGCCACAGTTTCATGCTTGATTTCATAAACTAAGCATTTTCATGCTTTTGGAGTCAGGTATTTTTGCACGTGTTATGCTTCTAAGAGTGTGATTTAGAAAATGGCTTTCATTTCCTGTTATTTCTCAATTTTAACTCACGACTTAATAAAGGCAATACCAAACAACTTTTTTACTAAAAAAACTGTTTGTACTCAAAACTAGCAGGTTTATTAAAAGCAGAAGCCATTTTCTAAATTTCACGAAACTGGGGCTTGAGACAAAATATATAGTTCTCGCCCGCAGTGTTTTCCATTGGGAGACACCTTCAACCTTTGTTGGATTTTAGTGTAAAACCTAAGTTTAAAGGACTGTCATAATAATTGGCATGTTCTTACGGGGAAATAGGTGACCTCTTCGATATGCTACTCCCAATGCTGAGCATCTACCAAGAGTACGTGCGCAATCATCACTACTCCCTTCAGGTACTTACGGAATGCAAGCAACAGGCGACGTTTGCTTCACTGCTGAGCCGCCTGGAGAACAAGTCTGCATGTCAGAGTCGATCACTTGAGAGCTTCCTTACATATCCAATGCATCAGGTGTGCCTACTAATCCTTTCGTATAAATTGGAACCTTAATGTTATATGAATAAGTTTCAATTAAGAATTTCATTTTTGGCTTAACGGTAGATTCCACGTTATATCATAACACTTCACGAGCTACTCGCTCACACACCGTACGACCACGTTGAACGAAAGTCCCTGGAAAACGCTCGAGCTCAACTGGAAGAGCTCAGTCGTCAAATGCATGATGAGGTGTCCGAAACGGAAAATCTCCGCAAAAATCTTGCCATTGAGAGGATGATAGTAGAAGGGTGTGACATTTTACTTGACGTCAACCAAGTTTTTGTCCGACAAGGCAACCTCATACAAATTATGGAAAGTGTGGGCAAGCGGGGACGGGCTCGCATTCTAAAACCGGAAAAAGAAGCTGTTCGCCAGGCGTTTCTCTTTTCTAATCATTTGATCCTTACCACCCGAGCAGCTAACGGACGACTACATTTAGTTCCTGGTCCGGGGAAAATTCCTTTGGCAGACTGCACGCTAATTGAGGATCCATCCGAGTCGGGCGAGCCAGAGCCTACAGATGATATCTCCATTTCCTCCCAATCCTCTTATTCTGACTCTTCCAACTCACAACTGATTAAAAAGTCTACGGGTCCGGTAGAGATTACTCATGGAGGGCTAGACTTTAAAATTATTCTGGATTCTAAAAATGGCCCAATGACAATCCATCTTGTAGCACCATCTGCCCAAGAGAAGCATGCGTGGACCTCGGCTTGCAATGACAAGTAAATTGGAATTACCTCTTACTATATATTATATACATAGAACAGGATTGTCATGATTTTATAAACCATGACTATGATTATACCGTTTGATTTATAGTATGGATGGGATAATCGTGAAAGAAGAAGACTACGGCATGAGATTGGAGCCAGATGCGTACAGAAGAATTTCCACAACGTCCACAGTTTCTGGCTACGGCACAGAAAGTGATAGGGATCCCGAAGGCCGAGGACCTCATTGGAGATGGAGTTACAGAAAGAGTAAGACAAAAACTTGTCATTAAGCTTGCAAATTGTCCTGCTTTTTGTGTTTTATGATAAGTACTGTATTATTAAACGCCTAGGTATGGTTCGTTCTGTTTCGTATATGATAGCAGTGGAGGAATCAGGAGCCTCTTTCCTCAGTCCAGGTCCACCAAGTCCACCAGCAAGAAAGAAATCCGTGACATTGAGAGTAGACGATATGGCAATTGGTGGTCACTTGCTAGTTCCCCCGGGTGGTGGAGGGCAGACAGCAAGTAGCGAGACACTCACTGAGCAAAAGATATCCGCATCCGCTTCCAAAAAACGACACCCTAGTTTAACCAGTGAGCCATCTGAGGCATCTGAGTCGGAAGAGGAGGAGCCTGTAAAGAAGACCTTACAGGAACCACCTAGCGCTGGAAACTGTACGTACACAATTAAAGATAATAGGCCAAGTAAAATATAATTATTTCGTTATTGAAATTGGTTTTAACTAATTTTTTAAGCTCCAGCTCAAGTGAGAAAAGCGTCATCCACCTCAATCTATGCAGCGATTCTCCAACGTCGTGCTTCAAAGCAGCGTCCCTCATATGTGGAGTCAGAAATCACTGGTGCGAGCTCCACACCACGCTCCTCCTTTCAGACTCATGGCTCAGAGTCCCCCACAATGAGTAGCAAGGCTGGAGTTGTAGTTACAAGTTCAAGACAGTCCCAACGGAGATCAAGCAGTGCATCCGCAGCTGCTGCGTTTGCCATTGCAACAGCAGGATCCACCTGCGCAGCAAGGATAGCTCAGGGTCAGACGGAGATTGTTGTACCGGAAAATGAAGAGCTCAAATTTGTACGTCCACGTAAAGAAAGCGTTCTCTCTAGCGCTGGCACAATGCGTGTTCTCTCCGTGCTCCGCCATTGGGTGGCAAAACATTCTCAAGATTTCGAAGATCCTAAATTGAGGGACTTGACCGTGTCCTTTTTGGAAGATATTCTATGCTCACCTGCTTTACTTCCTGCGGAAAACAAAGCAGCATCCCAGTTACTTCGCCTGTTGACGAGAGAAGAACCTAAAAAAGTGGATTTAGCTACATTACTCTTGCCCACCCAGACCAAGGAGAGTATTGAGTCCTTGTCAGCATTGGAAATTGCAGAGCAGATGACATATCTTGATCACGAAATTTTTGTTGCCATTCGATCAGAGTAAGTTCATGCTTGAAATTCCTTGTTTCCGGCTCATATTAAGCAGCGAATGCAAAGCTGAAGATGCTTTATGTGATTACCATTGACGTCTGTCTGTCCGTAAACACGATAACTCAAAAACGGTTTGACTGAAGAACGTTAAACTTTGTATTGTGGTGGGTCTATGTATCAGAACAAACCCTACTGTTTTGTAGCCACATCGGATAAAAAATAAAACCGCCAGGTGGCTAAAAACCGTTTTTACCCTATTTTGAGCATTACAACCAAAAAAACCATGGGTAAAAAAATGTATCACCTAAAAATTCAAGAAATATTATTTTTTACCACAAAATTAACTAAGGAGAATATTTTAATGGACAAAATAAAAAGTTTTTAAGGGGGTATATTTTGACGGTTCATTGTACATAAATGATAGAAAATGTATTTTTGATGGTTTAAAGAAAAAAAATGTATATAGCATCTATTTAACTATTGAAAGTGAACAATAAATTTAAATAGACTGTATTTTATGATGTTCAAATATAAATTTTGATTGTGGAATATGTTATGTAAATGAAATTTGAGTTTATGTAAGCATGAAATGATGCAGTATGAAAACTTTGGTAATCAGAAATATGAAAGGTATAAAATGTATTGTTTGAGGTGAAATTTAGCATTTTGCTTTCGCTGCTTCCATAGTATAACGTCTTACGTCAACTAGTTAATAATATCTAAGCTTGTAGTGTAATATATAAGAGATTTTTTTTCTTCAGGGAATTTTTGGGGCAAGCTTGGATGAAAGATGATAAGGACATACGAGCACCACATATCTCTCTGATGACTCGTCGTTTCAATGACCTAAGCAGGCTTGTAGTCTCAGATATAATGCGCCAGACTACACAAGTGGCGAGGCTTCAAGCTATGGAGAAATGGGCTGCAGTTGGTGACATTTGTAGGGTTCTTCACAATTTCAACGGAGTCATCCAAATATGCGCTGCTTTCACTAACTCTGCAGTTTACAGGCTCAAGAAAACAAACGAGAAACTTTCTAAAACGGTAATTAGTTTTGTAGATTTATTTTTAATAAAATATATAACAAGTTTTATGATTGGGGAAAAATAAAAATTTACTTTTTAATCTTTGAATAAAAGACTCGAGGAACATTGGAACGGCTACATAGTTTAATGGGAACAGACGGAAGATTTCGTGGACTTAGGGAAGCACTTCATCGTGTGGATCCTCCTGGTATCCCGTACCTGGGCATGTATCTCAGTGACCTGACATTTATTGAAGAGAGCACGCCAAACTACACACCAGAAGGACTACTCAACTTTGCCAAAATGCGGATGATTGCCCATGTCATCCGGGAAATTAGACAGTTCCAGCAGACTCCATACAAAATCGAGTACAACCCCAAAGCATGTGGATATCTCCTAGATCCAGTTCTTCTGCTGGATGACGATGAGCTGTACAAATTAAGCTTGGCCATTGAGCCAAAACAGGGACGACTTACTTCACAGTCTTCAACCTCATAACCTAAACGTAACTACAAATTGTTTTCTTTTTGATATCCTGTTTTGTCTTCGTTGTACAACTCATATACAATCTTACAATCAATCAATCAATATACCTCTTTATGCATATAAATCTTACATATATTATATATATGTGTGATGTCAACTCACTGCCCTGTGTAATATCAATCCTTGAATTCGTGTACGGCCGGTGTTATTTCTTTGTTCTAATGATTTACTGCATCAAGCAAAAGTTTTTATTGTCAATCATTCCCATTCGCCTTACGACTAATATTAATAAGTTTAAAACACTAATAATGACCTTTCTAATGGTGAAACCCTTTTTAATGTGCCCTCCAAACGGTTTTTCTAAATGTACTACTACGTCATACATTTACCATGTATGTATAATTACCATTAATATCGTGCTCTGTTTAGATTCAAACTTTTTACTATGAAGATTTACTTAAACGAGGATATAGTCAAAATACAATAACAAATTAGTCGCATTCAGTTGATTGCAACCAAACATAGTATAAATTAATAGAACGGAACATGCATTGTTTATGGGCATTTTAAGACACGAAAATTTTCTAGATCCACATCCCGAGTCCCGATATTCGTTTAAGCCGATGGTTAGATGATTGGGAAGCACATTGTTTGGTAGAGTACATAATATGATTGATACGTAATTACACAAAAAAACCTACGCTTATGTTGAATAACATAAAATTGTAAAATTACTGTTTGATAGTATTAATACAAAACTAGAAAATGGTGATATAACCTTTTAGTTTAGACATGTTTTACAACTTTCTCAAGAAAGGCAGAGTGAAAGTTCTGCGAGAAACTTTAAAGATTGAATCGTAGTTTGTACGGTCTGTGTAGACTACGTAGAAAACAAGTTTTTCAACAATTTATCGTTGTGTGTTCCTAACATTCCAATTTTTGCTTGAATATATAAAATTGAATACTATGCATATACATATACATGAGTGTTTTATATATACGTTGTAATTAATTAAAGTCAAAATTAGTTGGTTGGGTTATCATTAAGTTGTATAAGAGATAGAAGTACATAGTCAAAGGTTCTATTATAAAATCCTATATTGTCGTTTTTTACAAGTAAGTTCAATGAGAATATTTTAAATAATTTGAAAACTTGCACGTTAACTTTAAGAAACCAAACTCGTCAAAAACTTTATTGATCAATTATCATGTGGTACGATTTACGTGTGTTATATTCCATTGTATCAATTATTGAGATATCAAAAAATGATACGTGAATATATCATATTATAAAACTAACTGTTTTAGGCACTTTGTGATCTCATTTTCAAGTGATCGTTAATTGTGATCTTTCCTGGATACATGAATTCATATATAAAACAAACACTACTGAATAATTTATGACATGTTTCCGGTACTGTGTAATATTATTGATTATGTGTATTTGTACATAGATATTTATGTAATGGAATTTACAGGACAAGATTTTACTAAAAAGAAAAGTCAGTTTTAATACCACTATGTTATCTGGTAAGTTACGATTGAGTAATTATTTTCTCAAGGATGCATACGTACTTAAAAATTAATATCTATAAACTAGTTCGGTGCTGTAAAACTCAATCCCATGTTATAGTAGAGGTACCCTGCTGTAGCTTGAGAAATATTCTGTAATACCCGCAATAGCCAATAGTGATCCGTGATTATTTTTGATAATTTACCAAATCAAGCCACTACAATTACAAATATGAGAAACAAGCAAACAAAGAAAATACAATCAATTTCTAGAATAAATGTTTATAGAGATGGACTATGGAACATGCATAGTTGAGCATACTATTGTAGTAAAATATTAACAATGTTGATCGTTGAGACTTGGAATATATTGACACTGGCCTCTTTACAATATCAGAGAAAGTATTTGAACAATCACAGCAGGTTATTATAATGTAACATAGGTTAATATCTGTTTAGTTAAATTTAATTATCACATACGAAAATCGAGTATAATGTTTGTCTGCAAAAATATAAAACAACGGAAACGATACAAAATGCAGATATTATAGAACCAGGAGTAAACACCACTGTACAGTCCTTCAAACCTAGTTAAATTTATGTTTTATTATCCTCACTCAATTTAACTCTATAGGAAGTTGTCAAAACGTTCAAATAAAACCTTACAGCTCATATAACCTTTTGTAATAAGAAATGCAATGGAGATAGAAAAAACTATTTAAATATTTTTTACTCCTAGCCCTAACTTCAAACGTACCCAGCTCTTTAAAATTGTTTTAGTCACAAAGAAGTTAAAAAATCTTACGATTAATGTGTCATCAAAGTTTTTTCATGCAGATTATTTATTTTAACAAAATCCTGTAAAAACTGCAGTAAAAATTTAGATCAAGAAATACTTGTATCGAAGAATTATATGCAATTGTAATGTAATTTTAATCACGTATAATACAATTTTGTAACATAATCATTAGGAATTTTGTCGTAAAAATGCTGATGATTATCATTCATCATCATGTATAAAACCAACAACATAAAAACCCCAATTTTATCCTAAGACTGAACATTTCATGAAAAGCATTGTTTGTTACAAACAAACCGTTCTAATACTAACCAATCAAAGAATAGGAAGACACTCACGTTTTACTAATACCTAAAAAATAACTCATTTTCTTACAGCAATCGTTTTAAGTTCTTTCCTATACTGTAAAAATAAAAAGAAGGATTCTATCAAGTTTTCACCCTTTAAGTCTGAAATGCACAAGTTCAATATGGTTAAGTTTTAATTAAAATGAGGTAGAAGTTGTATCATGTAGAATGTAGGTAGTATACATGTACACATGGTGTATGAAAACTCAGTTTTATTTGATGATAGGCAGATCATAAATGAAAGTAATTAATGAAATTTTTCAAAAGATTATGTAAAAGCTTATGTGTTCCAAACGAAATTGTGTTTTAGAAGTATGTAGTTGTTCAACACTTATTCAAAGCACAAAGTTATCACTTGAAAGCAAGCCAACTAGTCTTCCTTACAAACTGGATAAGATATGGTCAAATATGTGTATAAAACAGAAACATCTCTACTTAAAATTTATACATGATTTGGGCACTAATAACGGGTGAAAGCAAAAGTTGAATTGTTTGTGGTCCTCATTTTAATTCGTTTAAAACTAGAAGCAAACTTACAAAGGCCAAGCATTGCAGCAAACGGGTTTTTAAGCTTGGTGTACTTAAAGTTTACTGAGATCAACAAATAACTTGATAACTCGTGCAAATCTTAGAAATCAAAAGCGCGAGAGTAAGATCCGCAACTCACCATTATATTTGTGTAAATTTTAACTTGTTTGCATACAGACCTAGCTAATTGTGTGTCACTGTACAAATAAAGTTTAGCTGTGGTGGTATACACAAATCACTTAAACAATCACTTACTCGTATTTATATGTTCGTTGTCACTGAATTTAAAAGATGCTACTTAACAATGTATGTACTGTATATATTTAAATTATTTATGTACGACTTTAGTGGATGTAAAGATGTGCTATTTAATTATAAACGTGCAACTGTATGTTATTACTTTCTAGAAAGAAATACTATTTTCCACCGTCAATTAATATTCTATAAAACTGATAATGTAAAAAACAAGATAAAGTTTATTTATATAAAAAATCATAACAGAGTGTGTACTTAACATATTTAGAGAGCGTTAAAATTATATATTCAACTATATAATTATAATATATCGAGCTACCAAGTACTACCATCAAGAATCATTAAAATATATAAGTAAGTGTTTATGTAAAACTATATTATGACACCAAATACAGTAATAAAAAGTTTTAACCCTTCGGGAAACGAACAGTGATTTGTGTTGATACCTAAAAAAATTATTCACACGTATAAATGATCAACTCTGGATCGTCTTGACGAGTCAATTGAAAGAGAATCAGATCCAGAAGCCCTAGCTTCAGAAAGTCTTTGCTCCTCAGCTTGTTGCACGATTGCTTCCACAGCCTCACCACCTTCCTCTAGTTCATCATCCGTGTAAAACCCTGATGGTGGTTCCATAAGACCATTACATAACGGGCAAATGGGCTCCTGGTTGAAAACTGGGGTGAGCATACAGATTGTCCCACACAAAGAACACTTTCTATATGGGTAAGCCGCAGGAATAAGCGATAGAATGCAATTTGTAATTGGATGAGGTCGTGACTTTTGAATGTGTTGTTGCTCATGCCATAACACTCCGTCAAATTCCTCGTTATCAATCTCATGTTCTACGGTAAAATCATGATCTTTTCTCCAGCGGGGAGGAGCGACTTGTAGAAGTTTTGTTGGTTTACCACAAAGTGGGCACGCAGGCTTTCGCGGTGGTGGATCTATTAAAACGCGTGGTTTCATTGGTAAAGCCTTATCCTCGAGTTTTATCTTTGTTTCTAGGAAGTCGTACATGATCATTAAGCTTTGGAGATTTGTGACATTTCCTTCCAGCTCGTACTCATCTGGATTTTCGACGATTTTATCAATCATGGTACGACAACGGATCTGCATAATTCGGTCTAGAACCAGAGCTTCCCTTCGTATCTGAAATTTAAAACGTAACATATTGAAACTCGCCAAAATTTAAGACAAGATATGACTAAAAATACTTATATTCAACTTTCACTTTACCAATCGAATCTGTTTAAATTTTAACTCAAGAAATGGAAGTGGTTGCTCATTTTTTAAATTGAATGTCAACTGGAGTTGATCACGATCTACACGTGGCTGAACCCGGAGAAACCAGAAGAGAATCTGCAAATCTTGCAATGATTTCTCTCTAAGTGGAACTGCCCAATCAAATACTTCTTTACAGTGTTGCTCGGATGTAACCATTATCACCCTAAACAGAGTCGGAACACTATTTTACATTTTGAAACCCACAAGACGAATATGGAAAACAATATACATGATAAAAGAAAACAGAAATATTTGCAAACCAATGTAAATCATAAAGCTAACCTGTAACCTGTTAGTACATCTGTCATTCTATGTAAAAATGATTTATTTTCAACGAATTTATCGTACACAAATTGCCAAACGTTTTTGCTAGGAAATAACGAATGGAACTGGAGAACAGAGGGTGTCCTTAATGCTAGGTGATTATAGTATTCAGCTAATCTGCATGTTAAAAACATACATCAAAATTGAATTATTTTTAAAGTAACTTGAAAAAATTACTATAATTAATTGATATTTTTTATACTAAAACAAGAGTACTCACGTTTTAGATGTACAAATCATAGCCTTATTCGGAGATACAATTAATCCCCCAAACTGTAGCCTCTTCTTTGTGCTACCCAGTTTGCCACCATTACCCCCGTCGTCTTCAAGCTGAGATAGATCGTGCGATACTACTTGTTCAGCAACTCCATCTTTAACACGGATCCACGACAATACTCCTCGTTGAGTAATCGTCATTAACAAGTTTTGTGATTCATCAGCAACCAAGGCTCCAGTCAAAACCCCTTGAACGATCCTCGAATGAGCAAATGTACGATTGATAGAAATTTCATCGTCGGACACGTCAAGCTCAAAAGGAATGACAAAGTTGGGATGCTTGAATATATATAAATTGATTCGGTACATTCCTTCTTCAAATTCATCGCATTCGCCATGTCTAATCACGCATGTATTTTGGATCTCCATCAGATCCTGATCCCAAAGAAGGATTCCATTGTCTAAAAAGTACTTTTGTGGCTGGGGCTCATCATCACGAGATGTTTTTAAAGCACGTGCTACCGTGCTTTGGTAAGTCACCCGGAAAACTCTCACACTTCCTTGAGTCGTACCAATAACGAGTATTCCAAGGGAAGATGAAAGTTTGTAAAAATTCATAGAACGTACAATTTCATCAGGCACAAGATTCCTTCGGAATTCCAGAGTAAGATAAAACTTGGGCTCATTTTCCAAAGATACACACAGGTTCCAAATACATATGTCACCTGAGGCATGACATGTTATTAAGCTTGTTAAGAGATCACCCTCGGATAGTTGGTGATAATCTGAAGGTTCCTCCCAAGCTGGCAGCCACACAAAGTCTACAAAAACCAAAACATTTTTGTTTTTAAATAGTTAGCAGTTGATAAACAACATAAATTAGGAAGATTTTATTACCGACTGTCGCCAACTCGTACATACGCTGCTTGTACTCGTTATACAGCTGACCACTAAAGCTTGCCTCATTTTCCACATTAATTCTCCAGAACTGAGAAATCAGTAGGTTTCTGTAGCTTTCCGTAAAGTCCACGCAAACTTTCCAGTCATCTTCCTCTAGTAGGCCTTCTAGTTCATCGTCTTGTGGAGGTCGCCTGATGAATAATCTCAATTTAAAGTGACTGTCCAAGGCCCCAAGCACATATTGAAATTTCCTAAAATGATAAGCATAATTAAATCCCTAATATTTACTTATTAAAAGACAACAAACATAGATGATACTTAATATTTTCGGACAAAGTACCCTTCATTCGTCGATTTTAGCTTGAGTGGTCGTTGTGACCAGCTAATTTTCGTGAAGTACAAGTGCACCTCTGCATTGGTTAACTCTTTTGGAGTGAGAATGGAGTCTCGAACAATGTCGAATATTTCAGTCTTTTCTCTACTACTGAGAATTCTGGATAGTGGAATGCCAGTGTAGTTTTCAAGGTCTGCGTCTTTAGGTTTGGAACATGGTATATTCGTTTCGCTCCCAGTAAAACCACTTGTTTCTGACTCTATTTCTTCATGGGTGTGAACAAAGTCCTGTAAAACATAAATCCATCATTCGAATCTTGTAACGTCATATTAAACCTTGTGAGTAAACATAAATTCTTTTGGTAAATTATGCAAAAAAAACTTTTTATATTTACAGTGTCTGATACTAAAAGAAACTACGTTCCGGGGGGTTCCGCAACGGATGTAAGCATATACATTTTCTGTGCTCCATGGGTCTCCGATATACATTTTTAATCCTTTTAGCGTCCGCCGCGAAACCCCCCGGAGCATAGTTTCTTATAGTGTACACTGTACTCTCTATATTCGTTGCACACCTATAATATAATACATATTATGCAGCTCAAAATTTCTTAATGGTAATTTTTTTAGTTTTCTAAATTGATCTCATTAGTATTAATTGTGCAAACTACTCTAAAATGAGTTATAGTAAGCCTGTTTTTTGTTTTCAAAATTTGTTTTTATTCATTCAAAATTACACTTTATTATATCTATGTACCTTCATTTGATATCACCGAGAAGTTAAAACACATTTTACAATTCCGTTTTTACAGGTCATACGTGCTTATATAAAGGAAATATAACATTGCACTTAATTAATAACTGCCCATCTGTTGTCTTACTCTGCAGATCACATGTTATGCATTTAAACCTAAACACGTTTAGGAACAATCATAAATACTTATATTTGTTATCCACAAAACAATCAGTATTATAGTACAGAAGTTTTCGTTCATAGAAAACGATTCATGTTATTTGCGTACGAAATCAATATGAACTTAAATGCAGACAGCAATAAAGAAGATAAACTAACAAGCACTATATTTAAAAAACATAAATTAAAACAGACTTCATTTTCCATTCATTATACTAACATTTTTTTACGCTATTCACAACGCAAGGCAAAAAGATTAATACATTATTTTTAAGCCGGTTTAGATCTAATGCGAAAATAGGCAAAACATGCGATGACTTGCATTCGTTATATTCTTTCAAACAATTATTTTACATCATAAATCTATGCGCTTCTTGTAACCTATCCATCTTATCCTCCTTCCTCTCTTTATAGTGCAACCCACAGACAATAGTTAGTACCACTAAAATTACTCCGATAAGTACTGCAAAAGTTTTTAAGACAGCATCACTCGGGGTCAAAAACAATTTAAACTTCCACGAGTCTGCTGTGCCAATCTGTGGAGGAATTACAATGATCTGACTATTGGGAATAATTTGCGGCCATTCATGCGTCCGATTCTCTTTATCTGAAGGAGCCAGACCAACAATCAAAGTCTCCACAAAGTTGGGTGAGTGACCAATACCAAAGATAGTGTATGGTAGGTCCATAGACAAGTGAGAACTCCTATAGTTCTGAGCTGCTACTGCTGTTTGACGTTCGCCTAGCTGAGTCGTTGTCTTGTATTTAATTATAGGGCCTGTGACAACGTTTCCGTAAGGAATTCCATTTTGTGGACAACGGGCGCACTGTCGACCGGACAGGACCATCACCTTAAAGAAGTTAGAGTCGTAATCTGGACTATTTTCAAAAGCTCTCACTTCATATTTCCTTCCAGCACTTGGCTTGGTGTTGTTATCCGATCTTCGAACAAGAAAGACATCAATCAAGCCATCGTCGTGGATGTCGTAAAACGTGGCCATTGTCACGTTTTGATAGTTTTGAAGCACATCGAATCTGTAACTGAATGTTCTAGGGAAAGGACAATTGTTGGTTTCCGAGATTTTACAAGGGACATTCTCCAGAACCACAGCTCTCTTTTCTGCTTGCTGTTCAGTAGCTCTTGTTGAAACGACAACTCCAATAAGATCAGGATACCCATCAAGGTTATAATCACCAACGCGCAATGCAACAGTACGAGAATAGTAGCTGTCGAAAGATGAACGAACATTTTCATCATCGCCTCCATTTTTACGACTATGAGCATGCTTCCAAACCCATTCTTTTCCATCATAATCCCCTCCTTGCAGTGGGATTACTACAGTAGATCCATTCACAATAGCCAGCAATCCAGAATCCGAACCTTTACAGTCTTCTTTGGAACAGTATGGAAGAAGGTACATAAGCTCGCCACTCTGATTTAAATCAACAAAGAGTGGCTGGCCGACCGTCTCAATACTATCAGTACCATTTTTCTTCACAAGGATCTCCGGCCATTTTCTCGTGAATGTGACTGGATAAAGCGCATCGTGATTTGGATGAACGTTTACTCGGTACGTTTCAATAACATACTTTGCAGTTCTAAACTTTTTATCTTCCTCTTTCTCGCGCTGTGTAACTTCTGTTACCATAATCAATTCTGGAACGTAGTCCCCATCTATATCAACAAAAGCATTGGATGATGGGTAAGCCATTTTTCTGAAGTTTTCTCTTTTCAAATGATCGCCATCTTCGACTACAAAGTCAACTGCGATTGGAGACTGAGAAGTGAAGGAATCCTGGAACAGCCAAACTTTCCTCTGTATTCTGTCAGAGTTATCACCTTCATTAGGGTCCTTTGTTTCACCAATAAGATCCACAATCATGTCTCCATTTAGATCAGCAGCAAGAGGCTCTTGGACTACGTAAGCGAGAATTTGCTCAACGCCAGCGTCACAGATCAAGTCATTTGAATCTCCTTTCAGAATTACAAGTTCTCTGTCTTTTGTTCCAAGCTGTTCAATTGTCACAGCAAGATCCATTAGTCCGTCTCCAGTAAAGTCCCCTGGAGCTACCCCCACAATTTCTACAGTATGATTCTTTGATGTTCTGATGTTGCAATGTACGTCTCTTTGAAGATACGGTGCTTCCATCCGCGAGTAAAGTACAATTAAAGATGACTTGTCTCGTGTGACCGTGACCACATCCGTAAGCTTGTCTGCATTCAAGTCTCCAAATGCTACAGGAAATATTTCATCATTTTCATGGCCAAATACTGAAGTCGTTACATCCTTTCCTGTGAATTCGGGAAGGGGAAACAGGTCCCCAGCGGTTTCCTTGCACATGAATGACAGTTGGACGAGAGCGATGATAAGCTGCACAATTAAGGTCTTCATTTCGTCGTTTTTCTACATAAAACCACAAAATTTGCTTATAACCTTCATACTTTGGATTTAGTAATACAATATTATACAGTCAAAAAATATTATTTGATAACTTACCCACAGAAATTTAACCCGTATTAGTTTTCAATGGATGCTCGTTTGTAATTGTTTAAAGACGTAGCGATTCAAGGCGTAACATAAAAGATATTGAATCAAACTCCTTATTTCTTAGAGGTAAGACACAGAGATGAGATATATGGAAGAAGATGGGGGATGATTAAGAAAAAAGGCATCAATCAGATCGGAAGCCGTAAATGATTATTGAGAGATGAAACAGGAAACTGGTCAAAGTGGGTGAGTTACTGCCTTGGTTCCTAGTTTAGGAAAAACCTTTTATCAATAATTTTACTACGCCCAAATGAAATATATGTTTTTTAAATGCACCCCAAACCTACTTTTAAAATGCTCGTGAAATAGTGCCATGTGTTTTCTAACACTTCTAACTTTAAACAAATTAATTACTTTAAAAAAATCAACTCACCACAACGTGGACTCCGCCACCGTCTGTGACTAAAGCAACTTGATTATTGCGTGACCAACTGACTGTATACTCAGGTCGAGTAATATTCAAAACGCCTTGGGTTGACACAGCTCCCAGAAATCGAAGATCCAAATCCAACATTGACATATTATTCCAGTCCTTTTCGAGTTCCAGCGGTAATCACCTCCCACATTTAATATTCTGAAAACAAAATCCAATACATAACATAAGTTATCAATAATGATTGACTAAGTTAAATTAATTGTTTTATTTCAATCAGTACATTAATACCTTTGAGCAGATGATGTGGGATAACAGATTATGAATATTACTCACAATTAAAAGTATGTCTTTGCACAGAACAGAACTTCAAAACCTTTACTTAATTTGGTCTTTAAAACTTGATAAATTTGATGGATGGTTGTATTCTTACGTCATAATATTATGTGAATCTTAGTCATAAGACTTAATATGTTAAATATAAAATGAGTTATGTAAACCAATTTAATGTAGGACCTAAAATCTTGTAACTAAAAAAGTGGTAACAGGAAATACGTATCAGATCACCAATCCGTTCTGTGCATTAACGTACACATATGGCAAGGTATAGCAGCAGCATA